>JAPYYV010006630.1:0-14139 GCA_030522625.1 Copidosoma aretas | reverse complement strand
GCAAAATCATGAATGAGCATTCAGCTGTATATATGCACACTAAGAATAGCGGCCACACCTTTGATTTCGATTCGGTACGAGTGTTGGATCAAGAATCATATCATAAAAGATTAATATTGGAAATGGTTTACATTACCAAATTTGATTCTGTGAATGCTATTACGGATACACATAATTTAAGTATAGTTTTTAAATATTATATCAAACATTGTTTTAAAGTTAAAAAATAAAATTTGATCCAATACTCGAAATCCATTAAGTTTAAAATTCGCTCTCAGTTTGAATTTTTGCTGCGCCTATTGTAATATTTTAATGTATACGTACCTGCGTATTTACATGTACCTTTGCGTTCTTGGAAGCTAGTCATACCTATATTTATTTCATTACAACGAGCAAGAAAAGATGTTGACTAATATTGTTTGACTTTGCTCTTGTATATCTGAGTATGTTTTTAAGTTATAAAAATTATTTTTATTTATTATTATTGTAATTTCGTTTTATAGCTGTTGTGTAAATATCTTAATTGTTAATTTTTTTTTTATATATTAGTGACTGGAAAAGGACTGCCTACGTGCAGTCGAAACGTCGTCGAAGAAAAAATAAACTGAACAGTATTGCCCTTAAAACAAGTTTAATTATTTATTACATCTATCGCTGTTCTTGGAATCTTTCGTCGAATTATCTTAACTGTGTATGATTTTCCAAAAAAAAACGATTTTCAAGCAATATTTCGTTCTGCATATTAATTACTGATTAATAATTTTTCTGACACCACAAAAACCACAGGATGTTATTCCAAATCAAAATAGCAAATAAATAAGCCCATTAAGGACTTACTATCGTAACGTAGAATGACTGTATGAATTGTTTTTCTAGAGAAAATCGATTCTCAAGCGATTTTTCGATGTTTACTAATATTAATTAATTGTTAATAATTTTTCTGAAACCATTAAAACCATAGGATATTATTTCTCACTACAATTGCAATAAAACAAGCCCATTAAGGACTTGCTATCATAACGTAGAGTGACTGTATAGAATGTTTTTCCAGAAATAGTCGACTTTTAAGCGATTTTGCGTTGTTTATTTATATCAAATCATTGTTTATACTCTTTCTAACACTGAAAAACCTATAAAGTAATCTTGGATGGCATAATAGCGAATAAATAAACCTATTCAGGATCTACTATCTCAACGTAGAATGACTCTATGAATTGTTTTACTAGAAAAATCGATTTTCAAGCGATATTTCGATGTTTATTTATACTAATTAATTGTTAATGCTTCTCTAACACTATAAAAACTATAAAATAAGTTTGACCGGCATAATAGCAAATAAATAAGACAATTAAGGACTTACTTTTATAACGTAGAGTGACTGTACATATTGTTTTTCTAGAAAAAATCGATTTTAAGCGATTGTTCATCGTTTATTCGTATTAATTAATTGTTATTGATTTTCCTGACACCACAAAAACCATAGGCTGATCTTCCTAATGAGAATAGCAAATGAATAAGTTCATTTTGGACTTAATATTATAACGAAGATTGACCGTATGTAATGTTTTTCTAGAAATATTGATTTTTAAGCGATTTTCCGTTGTTTATTAATATTAATTAATTGTTAATAATTTTTCTGACACCATTAAAACCATATTTGAAATACATACGATGACCTCCTCATTCATTAGAATGATATGCCTCTACTCCTGCCCTATAGCCGGTCCTGATCTTTCCTGCCTCATCCCACTGTTTGACTCCAGCAGCTCCACAACAGTTGCTGGCAACCTAAATGCCAAGCACAACTCGTGAGGTTGCGTACACGACAACCGAAAAGGACGTTTCCTCCTAAAGCTTCTGCATGACTTCCATATTAACATCAAGTCTCCGCCAGAACCTACTCATTATCCCTCCTGCCCCGGCTATGGCCCGGACATACTAGACATTTTCCTGACTAAAAAACTGACCATACCCATAGAGCCCTAGACCTTTCCTGAACTTTCCGGCAATCACAACTCTGTATACCTATAAATCCCCAGTTCTTCTCTCAACATCTCTGTTAGTACTAATCGCATCGAATGGGTCCAACTAGCATAGAACCTTAAATCTTTCCCTTTTAAGTGCATGCCTATTAGATCCCAAACAGAACTAGACGCAGCGGTAGACGTACTGACTGACGAACTAAACAGATGCCTACAGGACGCCATAACGACAAAACAGCTCCTCAACACGTACTAAAACTCCCGCGCGACCTTATACTCCTTATCAAGGAAAAAAAGAGGATCTGCAAACGCTGGCAAAGATATAGAACCCCCGACTTAAAATTTCACCTGAACTCTCTCGACAGAGGAGTTAAATCTCAAGTCTTTGAATTTCGAAGTCAAAAATTTAACAAATTCATTGTGGAAGCAGAGTCCTACCCAAATTACGCTTGAAAGGTCGTTAAAAAACTCCGAAACAAACGGCCTTTACCCCCCCCCTCCCCCCCCAATTAAACAAGAGAACAACTCTTACTCGCTTGAATCTGACGAAGCAGAGATTTTCGCTTCTTTACTGCGAGATCAATGCTCCCGCAATTCAAGCCCCACCGATTTAGAACAGAAACACGCGACTATCGACTGTTAAGTCTAGCAGTGGTTCTTAATAAACTGGCTTTTGAACACTCCTCCCTCTTCGAAATAAAAACTATCATTTGGCCTATAGAAAGTCGTAAGGCCCCTGGCAGGGTCGGCATTACCAATAGCATCCCTAAAGTTCTTCCGCAAAAATTTATTACCGGGATCTGCAACATCGCCAACGCTGCCATGCGTCTTTCTTATTTCCCGATTGCGTGGAAGGAGGCTACCGCCATCTGCCTCTGAAAGCCGGGAAAATCTCTCAGTTCCCTCTCGAGCTATAGGCCTATTAGCTTACTCCCATCGATCAGCAAAATCGTCGAAAGCGCTATTCTCACCCGCTTGAATAATCACGTCAAGGATAACAACATCCTCCCTGACGTGCAGCACGGTTTTAGGGCCAGACACTCGGCGGTGCACTAGCCTCTGAGAGTCACTGAAAACCTCTCCGACAGTCTTATTCACAAAAAATTCACCGCGATGGCCTTCTTGGATGTGCAGTAGGCCTTCATCAGAGTTTGGCATGAAGGCCTCATGTAGAAACTCATCCAACTAAATTTTCCGCAATATCATTTCTCTCTGGCAGATTCCTCCGCGTTACTGGTGGGCAATTCTCTCTCGGACATACGCCCCATCACTTTAGGAGTCCCACAAGGCTCCCAACTTCCTCCAACCCTCTTCAATATCGTCTGCTACGATTTGCCCCAGCGTGATAACATTAACACGTACATCTACGCTGAAGACGTTGCGGTCAGTTACACGACAAAACAACACTCACGGTGCACCGCCCAATTAAACGAGCATCTCGAAACTCTCCATAACCAGTATAGTCTTTGGAGACTAGCCATCAATAAATCCAAAACTAAAGCCATTTTATTCTCTTCGAAAAATCCTCAGAAAAAGCTTAATAAGATAAGGGTCAATGGAGTAGATATCGAATGGAGCTACTCGGCAAAGTACCTCGGCATCACGCTAGACAGAAGACTCAAATACACAAGGCATATTAACTGCACACGTGGCAAGGCTTATGTGGCCTTTGTGCAGTTTAAACCTTTCTTTAACAACAAATTAGTCTCACAAAAAACCAAGTTGCGCACCTTCAACGCCATTATAAAGAGCATCAGCACCTACTCCATCCCTTCCTGGGGCGCTGCAAGACAGAACAGTCTCAAGGCCGTTAAGGGCGCCTTCATGAAAATCCTAAGGTTAGTACTGGGCATTCCATGGTACATTACGAACGCCCAAATCTGTCGGGAATTTAACATCAACGCCTCTTGCTCTTACATATTTTAAAACTTCGCAAAAAGTAATTATCTGACCTTTTTCTTACATCTACTTCATAATAAACCTTTTGCCTCTAGTTTACATATATATCCTGGTGTGCTTGCTTTCGAACTCAAAATAATTTTTGTAAATCGGCTTCTATTTTTTTCTACTTTTTCTTTTTTTTCCACCACCTCTTTTTTTCAAACCCTGAACTGCAGCGACAACCCTTTGTATCCTACCAGCTGCCTTTTCTCTTTGCTACGAGAAGACATTTTTTGTTAACAACCACACTTCTAGGTTGTATCCTGGTGTGCGTGCTGTTAACATTATTTCTGTAAATCGGTTTTCATTTTTTTCTACTTTTTTTTTTTTCTATTACCAAGTCTTTGCACCGTATAAACAACCTTTTTTTTATCATTGAACCCATAATACATAATCTTTTATTCAATCTGTTTACACTCTCTCTTTTTCTTAAGACACAAACTGCGTTGACAGCTCTTTTTTTTCTTCCATTTTATTTTTTTAAGAATAACATTTCTAGGTCTTAATACTCGATTGAAACTCAAAATACGTCCCCTAAATATTTAAACAGATCTTTTCCTATCAATTCTCTATTCCTTAAAATTAAGGTTTTTTTATGCTTGCAGCTTATTTTTTGTACGATATTTATCTATAAGCATCTGCTTCGTGTGTTCAGAATGCTCCACGTGTGACACAGTGTCATAACCAAATTTAAACCATTGCATTTTTATTTTTCCTACCGCAACATCTCTTCTATTATTCTTAATTCACTTATCGTCTATATTCTCTTTATCATCTGATTTTTTGTGCGTTTATAAATTATTTTAAACTTTTTTAAATTTTTATACCTAACTTTATTCTGTCTGATTTGGTTTTTCTGTTTGTTTTTTCCCCCCAGGACTTTCTAAAATTCAATAATCTGTATATCCTTGTCGAAATCTTCCCAGACTTTGCTTTGCTATTGATTCCTATACTCCTTTTTTCGTGTTCCCTTTAACATGCCTCATTTGACATGTCTCCTCACAAATTTTTAAAATAATTCCCTAATCTCCCTTTATTTAATAACATTCATTTTATTCGGCTCAAATTTCCAATCGCTTTCGAAAACTCATTTGAATTTTTTCTTTACGACACTCAACTGAATTTTTCATCGGCTTTTTCAATTACTTTATCTTCGATAATTTCTTTTAACTTTTATTTTTTAGTCTTGAATTTAAATTTTGTTCCCCTTTTGTTTTATTTTTTGACCAGTCTTTGAGTTTACCTGTAATCTTCCTTATTTGCTCAATTATCCTGAAATCCTGTTGAAAAATTTTTTCTGATACCTGTGTAATTACATTAAGTAGCCTGTATTATTTTTCTGTGATAATTATCACACCTTGGTTGATTATTTGAGCTTAATAGTTCACATCTTGAACCGTACACTTAAAAATAAATTAGTATGAAATTAATCAAATAATTTAAGATCATATTATCAAGTAATAACAATCACATATAAATATAGCTATTTATTATTTGTATATATCACGTACATCTATTTGCCTCCTGGGCGGTGTGGAAGAATAGATAAAAAGATAAGATCATATACATATGTATTTTAACATTTTTGAAGTATAATGTTTTAAGTAAATTAATTTTTATTTAAGTAATTTAAAAGTCGATAAAAAAATCAGATGATGTAAATATGTAGCTCAACATTTTTTGGATATAGATTGTTATGCAAATAATTTGATGTAGTAAAAAGAGTAGCGTACAAATTTTTGTTCAACAAATACATGAAAAAGTATATGTGTATTGGAACTTTTGATATGATTGTACTATAAAAAAAGTTTAATAATTAAGATATAGGATAGAAGAAGTTTCATAAATTTTTATGATAATTGTATAGAAACATTATAAGAAGAATATAAGGGAGTAAGTGGGAGGTGGTAAAGGGCTCAAGAAATGATGCTGCAGGGGGACGGTGGGGGGGATATGGGAGGCGGTGGGGGGTTGGGTGAAAAATATTTTAAGTACGAATAACGGAGACAACAAGAGAATTTCCCTTATTTGTGAGGGCCTGTGGGGGGCTATGAAGAGGCGGTAGAGAGTGGGGTCGTGTGAAATGCACCACACAAATAACTACATAATAAAGGTATGTATACACACACACACACACACACAGACACATACACACACACACACACATATATATATATATATATATATATATATATATAGTAGTGGGGCTTGGCTCCCCTGCGCGCTCTGCGCGCCAACCCCCCGTATTTATATTCCATATATACAATAATATTTAATTCGTTGTTTTCATTCTGTTTTTTCTTTAATTTCTATTATAAATAATATAAAATTTATTATTAAAATTTTTTTTCAATATTATTATTCCTAAAATTCTAATATTTTTTTTATAGTATTTATTTTATCATTTCAATTAAGTTTATCATGCATATAAAAATAAATTTTGGAGAAAACATTAAAATTTTTTTTTAATTGGAGAATAAAATATTACATCTGGTAAAATTATTCTGTATAAATATAAAAACCATTTCAGAATATATTTGGAAGATATAGAAAATCTAGCTGTTTTATACATAAATAGAATTATCAATCTAGTATGAAAGTCTCGCGAATCCTTCAATTAATCTGCACCTAAAGAAATTTCTTGCAAAAATCAGATAACTCTGATGAAATTGCTTTTTGTAAAAGAATGTCCTAATAATTATAAGTTAAGTTAAATGATAATCATAAATATATTTTTAAAATTATATTTATGAGATCTAAAATTTTTTTTATAGATTTTCCTGGCTTTTTAGGTAAAACTTTTTTACATAAATTAATTTTTTATTACTTAATGGTTTATATTTGAATATTTTACTAATTTTAAAAATATGCCATGATTTTATAGTTCTACAAAAATATTTATTTGTGATGACTTCCACTGTTGTAATTGTTTTATCATAATATAAAATTTGGTTCATTACATAAATGTATATAATGTCGGATACTTTTCAATACATTTAAAGAATTCTTTATAATTATATAAGTCATTTTAACATAGAAAAAGTTAAGCTTACCTTTCTATGTGCCTCATGGGAGTTTTGGAATATATGGATAAAAATGATATGAGATATATGTTTTTGTTTATGTAAACGACTGTGTAATGAAATGTTAACTGAATTGGAGATTTAGAAGAAAGGGTATAGAAATACTCTACCTAATCAAGTTCATTAAGAAATGTAGAAAATAATATTAGAAAATTTTACAGAGAAACGAACGAAATTTTCGGCGAGGGCTTAGTAGGTAGCTGATTGGGGTTGGACTAGAATAAATTAGGGATGTGGTGTGCTAATAAAGAAATTCAAATACAAAATTGTGTTATAGCTGACAGAAGATTATGAAAGGGTGAGCGCTACAAATAAGGTATTCTATATTATATCTTTATTATTTTTCCTACAATTTTTTTCTGTTGCAGTGCGGGAGGGGAGTTAAAATTACTTTAGTGAAATGCTTTTTTTTCTTTTTTCTTTAATCACATGTAAATATTGTTTTATTTTTATTATTATTTTGATACATAAACGTACCATTGCATTTTAGGTTATTAATAAACCTACGGCTGAGAATCGGTGTTTTTTGATAGTACGATCGTAAATGACAAAAAACTACGAAAATCTTTTTCGTTCTGTTTGAATAACTATTGCTGGAATACAATGACGATGCTTGAAATTCATCAGAATATAGTTGACGTTATGTATAAGTAGAAGTCATAAACTTTACTTGATCAGCTGGATAATTCACAAACACTGAAATTTGCAACTAAAAAAACATAAAAATTTTAATCTGTTCTAAAAATTTCTTAAATGATCGTACATTACCGTATTTGATTTTATATACTAAAATAATCGTATATTTCATTATTTGATTATAGAATTTGTGATTTTATTGTATTGAACTAACATTTTGCAATGAAAACAATTTTAATCTCTTAGTTTTATTACGATTAGACAATTATCTTAATCTAATTGCATTGCTTAAATGTTTTTGCAAATGGTAACAAAAAAAAAGTTACTGGCTGACCAATTGTTGCGGAGATACCTTTTTTTCAAAAGAAACTTAATGATAATTTATTTTATCAGAAATATACTCCTAAAACAAAAATATATTATGTTTTAAGCACTATATTTTTGAGGAGTAATTTCGCAACTGCTTATGGCTCTTTGTATTGTTTCTACGACTAATTATACACAATGTTTTCCCGTACTGTTTTAAAAGTTTATTACAATTTCCAGAAATTTTTTTATTTTTCAATAAATCTTTTCTTCATCAACAGATCAACCGACCGTGTAAATTGTGGAAAGAAAATCATGCACTTGCAAACCATGATTACGTTGTAATCCAGCAAACTATAACTAAAATGTAATTGGCTAAGGAGTCCTAATCACGAACAATGTTATTTTCATACAAAATATCTTAGCACTATTTTCCGTGTATTATATTTATTATATGTACATAATACCTATATATTTAATATATAGGTGTAGTAAGTATAGAAGAATGTGAAATTAATGCATCAAAAAATATTTTTAAAAACTTGTCAACCAATATATTATGTTATACTTCTTCGGTAAACAATTTATGTAGATGCGACTGATTCAGCACATAGATAAGTCGATGCGGCTGATTCCGCAGTAATGTGTTCGACCATGATACCAGCAGTCATTTATAAAAATTAGAAATCAATTTGTACTTTGTGTATAAAAAAATTTTGAGGATCTTCAGCGGGAGTAGTTTAGATGTCATCGGTAGTTTATTTAATAAGTCCAAACCCGCTGAATGCATCGGTGTCCTTATATACCTCCCTAAATTTGAAAAATTAGGAGATATTTTTCATTATTGTTTTCAAATTGTAACAACCTATTATTGAGTAACCTGAAAACATCTTTTATTTGTAACCGTAATCAATGAGTTACACATTAAAACACTTACTGTATTATAATAAAAGTCCTAAGCTTTCAGATGGTACCGTATAAAATATAAATAAAAATCAAAAAATTACAAATATACCGTAGAATATTGATCAATTAGTAGTATTAGAAATGTAGTTGCAGAAAATGATTTTATTTTTGTTCAAACGCGATGCAGTCGTATTGAATATTTTAAAATTGTAATGCAAGCATTCACGAAGGAATTGTATTTTATTAATTTATTATAATGATGTTATCATATATATAACATTCAGTTATTATTTTATTACTTAAAACATTCTTTATTTATTCCAACAAGAAACAAATTTAGCAATTATACATAATATAAATGATGGCTGTTAATGTCTGTTTAACAAATAGATATAAATATTTATGATGGTGCTAACACGTACGTTTTTACAGCATTGATATTAAATAAAAAAAAATTTTCTAGTTAGTACCATTGTTCACTGGAGCCTAATAAATAACTCACAGCAATGTATCGATGGTGGTGTTGTTATAGTTGGAATTAGGATATTTGGTAATTTAGTGTAGTTTTAAATGATCTTTAATATCTAATAAATGAAAGAATTTTCTTGCGTGAAATTATAACAATAATCATCTAGTAGTGCTGCTTAATCTTAAAAGGGGCAGTATTAAATGTAAATAAATGTAAAGTAAGTCAAAAATCAAATTAATAACCAGTGAAATATTTTTGAAAGAATTATACGCAATAGTAATAAAATAACTTACCAATAGAAAATCGTATTTATGAACAAATTATAAATAAAGATTGTAATTGTAAAAATTTTTTTAAACAAAATTTGAAAAAGTGTACAAATTAAGTCAATAATTATTTATTTATTTTAAAATTACTAAATAAATAAAATGAAAGAAATATTTCTATCTATAAATACTAATCAATATCTTGAAAAGCGGCAACTGATACTCATTTTTTTTATTAAAATTCTTGTTGGATAGATCATTAATTTATATTAAAAAATAATAACCATATTTGTAAAAAATAGTAAATAAATATTTTATTTCAAAGTTGGATACAAACCGCAGTATAGAAGGAAGTGATAAGTAGATCAGTCACAGAGGTAGCTCTTGTTTAAGTCGATACGGTACACGGATCGTACAAATAAGATCAGGCGTTCAAGTCAGTTGGAAAAAGGTTTTGTTGAGAAATTAAATACTTATTTTCGTAAAAAATTTTAAATTGTGAAAAATTCGAAATAATTATTTACTAACATTTATTGTGAACTAAATGAATTAGAAATTGATAAATTCATTTACATATATTATACATTTTTGTGTATAGTGTACATTATACATTTTTTCAGATCTGCTTTTTTAAATTGGTATCAGATAGAAAATTTTGTATAACTATGAAGAAAAAGCAAAATATCAATAAACTATGTAAGCACAAACTTGTCGGTTGATTTGTCCGATTTTTATAATAAGGTGTGATTATACTATGTACGTTATCCTGAAACACAATAATAGTCTACTCTGCTCAAAATCTGAATGATTAAAAATATTATTCATTAATAAACTGTTTGTGCCGGCAATTCTTATTAGGTTGTTTGGTCTCAGGTGCTTGGGTTTTATTTTACTTGGATTCCGTATTTAGTTGAATTTTATGGGTCTCCAGTATGTGTTTCATCAGCGTTATAACTGGCGTTGACCTTTTTTATTTTCTGCCTCAAACGAGTCAACTTAGTTATTTTTGACGCAGTAGTAGAACATTATATTAAGACAAATTTTTTTTTTTTAACAAATATAGAGATCAGTTGTCATGAAATCTGATTATTTTTCTATGTTGTCAGAAGCATGTGCTATCCAGCCAACCTTGTAAATTTATATTATAATTGAATGTATAATACACCTTTACAGTAAGTATAATTCACAGAATCATACTTCTAATATTTTGTATTAAAAATACATTATATGCGATTAGGAGATCTTAGCTTAATACTGTTAAGATATAGTTTGCTAGATTTCAGCACAATTATGGTTTGCAAACGCCTGTTTTTTTTTGCACCATCTGCATGAATCGGTTACTCCGCCCCATTCCTGTAATAGGTTGTTATTGTCGCATGTACTTTACTCTGAAATCGAGTCTGTCCTTTTCGGTTTTTGAAATAATTTCTACTCCAACCAAAATCCCTGACAGAAACAGTAGAGAAAATCCCATTGGATACACATATTTGTATCATTTATTCAAATAAGTATAAGTTGGTGCATTTTCTGGAAGGTTTCTCAAAAAATTTAAACATGCCAAAAAAAATTTTAATTAGAAAAAGTATGTGACGAAGTGCTCAAAACCGGAAATTTCTTTGTATGGTATTGTTTATCAATATCTTGACACTACATGGATAAAGTTTCAAGGCTAAAGTCGGTAAAAAAAAAATTTAGAAAAAGGTTACTAAAGGGATATCCTACTATAACACGTATTTTGGCTCGTTTTATTCACTTTTCCTCTCTTATAAGTACCCAATCAGTATTTTAAAAGGCTGAAACTTTTGAGTGTCATGATTTAATTTGTTTACTGTTATTCTTTTTCGAATTTAAACAGCATTATAAGCGTGATAAGTTACAATATGTGCTTTCCCGTAAGCACCTGTGTTTAACCTAAAAAACAAAAGTTTCTGTAATTTTTTCTCAAACAAGCTAGATCCAAATAATTTTTAATAAGTTATTTTTATGCCATAACTTATTGGTTTGTTAAGTTTCATCGATATGTGAGAACTATTTAAAGTACCGACAGTACTACCTTTAGTGTCTAAATAGTCTTGGAATTAAACCTTTCGTTCAATACTAATATATTGTTCATTTTTTTGATGTTTTTTTTTAGTTTGGTGAGTCAAATTTATTTTCTCAAGCGATATTGAGAATTTTGAAATGTATACAAAAGCAAGGAAATATATGTAGTCTAAAAACTTTCTATAAATTTAATTGTAATAGTATTAGAATATTAAATATTAGTCTCAAAAATGTAAAGACAACTGTATAGTGAGTATGAACACTGCCATAATAGAAGTGTTAATATATGGACCAGGTTATCTTAAACCGTCTAGATAGAAGTACTGATACATGCTCGTATTTTTAATAAGTTACCAACAAAACTGATAAGAACACTAAGGCAAAGAGAAAGATGCGTGAGTGGTAGTGCAGAAGGGCTTGTTTGAGGTAATGTCGGAAGCTGCGTGGACTGTGCTGTAGTGGTAATGCGTGGGTGGTAGTGCGGTGGGCCTGCATTGGTGGTAGTACCAGTAAGTTCTGAGGTTAGCAGGGGCTAGAGGGTGGTTGCAGGGGGCGTTAAAACAAGTAAATATTTTTAAAACACATAATTATTAAACAAATTACTACGGTAATTGCCGGGGTCTAGCGGGGGCTGCGTAGGTGGTAGTGTAGGGGGCCCCAGTTAGTTTAGATTATTAAAGATATGTAAAAAACCTTAAAAAAAGTTAAGTCCAAGCGGGGTGGCGATCGGATGTTGCCGGGGGGAGGGGGTAAGAGGGGCTCGCGGATGCCTTTACAAAACTCATAAAAAGTATTTTTTCCTACCTAGGGCAGAAAGTACCAAATTTATCAGTTTTTTGAGTTTTCTCAATAATTTTGAGTTTTGAATATATCAGTTTAGTGTTCTTAATAGTTTTTCTATATTCTAAAATATCAGAGCTTTAAGGTCCAACAATAATTTTATAGCTACTATTTTTAGTTCGTGAGATATTAGGTTTTTGACACTTAAAACCAGAATCGGCCCACTGGGTGCCGGTTATTGGGTTATTCCGCTACTACTTACGTCACTATGTTAAATACTTCGTAATAATAGCAAATCATGTCTAATGGACAAAATTTTTTGCTATAACCGAGTTTTTTTCATGATTTTTTGACCAAATTTATCAGTTTTTTGAGTTTTGTCTATAATTTTAAGGTTACAATATATTAGTTTAGGGTTCTTAATAGTTTTCCTATATTCTACAACATTAGAGCTTTAAGGTCAAAAAAGAATTTTATAGCTACCATCTTTGGTTCGTGAGATATTGGGTTTTTGACACTTAAAACCCAAATCCACTCACTGTGCGGCGCACAGTGTGTCGAAACGCTCCGAAAATTCTCAAAATTCGTGCTTCCCTCCAATTTTTATCCTATTGAATCAGTTTTGGCTTTTTTTTTTTCCTTACGTATTACCGTACAAGAATTCATTGACCCTATACGTGTAACAACTTGTTATATACATGCAAATGTATATAGCTAGTAGCGGTGATCCTTGTGTTTCGAATGAGTAAAAAGAATTTTAGATCATTTTCTGACATCTAATTAGGCTTAAGACAACAAATTTTGCAAAGAGTTTTGGTTTTAGAGACTATGCAATATAGCTTATTCAAAACAATAATAAATTTAATATAGCCACCAAAGCAATATGGCGGGCTACATTTTACTCTACAACCTCGTCGGCATGGGTATAAAATGAAAGGGCATGACTAGTATAATCCAGCAAACTATGCCATGTCATGCAAAATCATGTAAAGCTGCCGAGATCATTGTTGGATTACCGTAAAATGTTACCTCTTCGACATGGGTATCAAATATAAAGACATGCCAAGTAGAATGCAAAAAGGAATATCAGAACTCGTTAAGTATATCTGAAAAGGTATTGCACATGCCTAGTACATAGTTATTTTTGCTACCTGGATAGTTTGGCATACGTCAAGTTTCATCAGCGAGTAAATTATTTGTTTTACTGACTGTTCTTGTGCAAAATATAGGTAAAGATATTCGTACACGTTACTTTTTCTAAGTCTAAACATAACTATGAATATGTACGTATTTATACATGGATACCCACACACATATATATATATATATCTTCCCATTTTATATTGTAAATTAGTTTAGGGGTAGATTAATAGCCACATTGCTCTGAAACCCTCCCCTCCTTTTCTGCCCCTAAGATCTCATTCCTGATATGTATACTTCATAAGACTTTTCTTTTTAGTTTAAGAGTTATTAAAATGAAACTGTGTTTTCAGGATTGAAATAGCTTTAATGTACATATTTTCATGTAATTCTAATTTTATTCTTATCGCTTGTATATTTACTTCCTTTACTTAAATTCTAAGAATTCAGTGCTCAAAGTGTCAGTGTTATTGTTATTGTTATGATTTCTTCAAAGCCAAAGACTTGCCGAGCGAGAAAGACTCTTATAGCTTCTCGAATATTCTCGAATAATACCTTGCTGTACATAGCATAAGTTTATTTCTGCT
>JAPYYV010006629.1:0-14140 GCA_030522625.1 Copidosoma aretas | reverse complement strand
ATTCTAAGAACTCTCTTTTAAACTTAGACTCTTCAATATCCAAGACTTTAATTCTGTCAAAATCAAACGTATGTCCCATCTCACTACAATGTCTTGCCAACAATTGGCTTATGTTTAATTATAGAATTATATATAAAAATGTTAACTAATTGTTATATTTATGTACATTATGTAGTGAGTAAATAAATAAATAAACTATTTTGAAATTAAAAATATTTAAATCATCAAACAATATCAGATCCACACTTTTTTCTCCATTCCCAGCATTATAGAAAAAATTTTAAAGAAACATGGCAGTTAAAAAGTAAGAATATATTTAATGTATTTGATTCAATATTACCTAGATAAAGATAAATTTTTTATTAGACTTATTGATTTTATTGTCCGTAATAATTTTTTTTTTATATAACAAATATACATAATTAAAGATGACTTAACAGACTAAAATGTTATTTTTATCAAAATACAGTTGATATTTCTTTTATTTGTAAGTATTACTTAAAAGACAGCAATAACTAGCAATTAAAATATATCGGTTCTTGTTGTTTTTGTATAATTCTATGGCTCGAAAAACCTAAAAAGCTCTATAATTGTAGAAAATAAGATACTGCATAACATTTTTATTTTGGCACTGCACTCCTTAAAATTAATTTCATGCAACGATTTAAAATTTTCAAATGTTAGCCAGAATTTAAATTTGGCGCCAAAATTTTTGAAAAAATTTCCCTCAATATAAGTTATATTTATTTTTAACCCCCAGAAAGAATATTTAGGATAAGTTAAGAAATGTCAGAGATATCTTTGGAAAACCAAAATTTATCATTTGGGAGCTGTAGAAACCCCATTGGTCGCTTGGACGCTGAAAGAATTATCAAAAACTTTTTTTTTAGTCAACTACATTTATGGATTTTTCAGATTTTTTAGCGTTAAGGCAGTTTCAATCTACTTATCCGGCTGTCTTTTTAAAAAAATTTCCAAAAAACACAATGCTTAATTATATCCCAAACATAACAGTAAGATAATTTACAACCAAATTACAGACAATATTTGTCGATATTATTTAGAAAATTATTTTTGGTAATGTTATTGCATATATACATACCGTTATATTTTAAAGACAAGGATTACCTCATGCACATACGTTCTTATTACATTACATGCAAACAATAAGTTGTAAGAACTGATTAAATGAATAAATATATATTTGCTAGAATTCCAAATAATTAGAACCATCTTATAAATTAGTTAGAAAGCATCTGCTTTATGGACCAATTAAGAAATATACTCTATGACATAATAAAAGCGATAAAAGTTGTTGAAGGAATTTTCCCAAACACTTTTCATCAACTACGGAATTTAAATAAAATGTCTACCGTTACTTAGGTTTGTATTCAGTTGGGTGTAAATGAAATAAGTACACAGGCAGGACTATTATCTTCTTTTTATTATTTTCTGAGATCGAGGAAAGAGCCAAAGGTAGGACGGTAACTCGGGGCACTTCTGTCAGTCTTAAAATGCCCCCATCTTTTCCTTCTTCTCTACTCTCTGACCGGGCTCAAGATTTCTTTTTACCCTCTCTCTTGGTCATACGTTTCTATCTTAGTAGGTGGGGCACGTACGTATAGAAATGCTATGTATACTATACGCCACATGTCCGGGACCATGACCAGGGGTCCCCAAAAGTGATAGAATAACCGTGAGATCACCATGCTAAATATTTTTTCTCATGGTAAGCTAACCCTAATTCTATCACTTCTAAGAGCCCTGGCCATGACTACTTTATCCATGTCAGTGAATTTCCTGTAAGTCGGAGATAGGTGTTTGTGTAATGTTTTTATTATGTTGTTTATGCTGTACGCTTTTTTCCTATAAGGAGCCAAGATATATCTTTTTTCTGCTAATAAGTAAGGATTTTTTTTGCGATTGCCGTTGGAAGTTTGGTATTATCTTAAGAAAATCTGTGTTTGGTTTTTTTCTTTGGTGGGTGAATTCTCTTGTTCAAAGGTGTTTTTAGTGTATCATCGATACTTTTCATCTTCGTTTAGCGAGTTGTTAACGGATTTCTTCTATTTATCACTGCACATTTTTCTTGCCATGGCAACTTCGTCATTTAGTGACGATGGAGATTGCTGCTTTTGTCGTAAAACTGGTGTTATGTTGGCCGTGAGTCGATTTGTAGTTTATGTAGGCCTTTTGTAATTGTACACACGCACATTTGTTTGGAAAGTTTAAGCTGCTTTGATGAGACTTAACAGTTATTTTGTTTCAAAAAGTTTTTTTTTTTCTTTGTATGCATATACGTCTGATGTATACATTGTTCTTTTCCACATTTTCTTGTTCTTAGTCTCGTTTGCAGTTATAACTGTTTTTCGGTTTTAAAACTTCTAGTTATTGTTTTCTGTCTATAACTATTTTTTCTAGTTCTCATAAACTAATGTCTCACTAAACTTTTTCATTTATGAGCTTAAATATTGTCGGTTTTCTAGGTTGAACGACGATGAACGTCTTTTCTTCCCTTGAATTTATTTTTGGTTATGGTGAAAGGTAACTGAGATTGTTTGTAACGAAGGTAAGTAAGGATTATAACTTAGTGCCTGGTCGATAAGAATAATTCATATGTGCCAATATTTTAAATAGCAAATGAAACAAATGTTAATAAAAATAATGAATAATCGTTCGTTATCTTAATTTTCGCGTTTCACACTTCCTCTAGAATCGACTACTTACATTGGTGTCGCATAAAGAATAATACATACCTTAAATATATTTGTCGTCTGTTATAAATTATTCATCTTTTATTTTTATTTTTTTTTTTCTTTCTTGCAATAACACTTTTTTTCATGATTGTAATTGTAATTTTATTTTTATGCGTAATTTACATGATGTGACTGCGTTTTTAATGCCACTATCGTTATGGCAATAATATGTATCCTTTAGACATATTTTTTTTCCTTATTTTTGTACTATCACTAGATTTTGTTTTAGCATTATATCTTGAGGTTTTATGACTTTTTTTTTAGTTGATGCTCTGAATCTCTGTTCTCACCTCATACAGGAGATGATCGTGTAAACAAACAATATCATTTAAGGGTTGCCACATATAAACTCGCTAAACGTTTAATAATTTAATTGTTCCAAATGTTAACTGTACAGTCATTATGCTGTCTTAAAAATTTAATAAAATTTTTCTTCCTCCTTTCATTTTTGCGATCCACCTAAATAAGAATTAAATTAATAATAATAATATCAGATTTATCTGCATTTTTTTTCCTGCATTATTATTACATATTTGTTATTATTTTCTCTATTTCGTGTAATTCTTAATTTTATTTCATTTGCTTCTTATTTATTATGTATATTAAATTTTAGTTATGATCAGTATGTTTTTATTTGTCGCACGTCCAGAGGCTGCGATGAAAAACATTTTTTAGGGCTGTTTTCTGATTTGTTCTCTTTTTTTTTTTAGATAAATAATTTAAAGCTATTTATTTTTCATTTCGTATGTCCGTTTAGAGTATGTAGATTCATTTTATTTATTCTGCATGGATAACTCCAACTTTGTCGCCTCTCAGTAGCTTTACGTTATTGGTTTGATAATCAATTCCCACGATCTTGTAGGGTCCCTTATATTGTGCGTTGCATTTGCCTTTCGGTGGTTCTTTGAGGACAAACAAGGACTCCTCTTTCATAAAAGTCTTAGTATTTTCTTTTTTGCCATGATATGGTTTTGAACGGAATTCAGCCTTTACCTGTTTAATGGCTGCTATAGTGCGCATTTATGTTATCGACTCAGCAATTAAGTCGAAATACTTGTCCTGAGTTGGATCATTTTGTTGACGCTTAAAGCTCGATGGTATGAGAGCTTCTTATCTGAAGAGTTTTTCGTACGGAATGTATCCTGTGCTCTCATCTTCCGATTTATTGTACGCAAGCATAAAATAGTTATAACTTGTCCTATTTTTTGGCTTTATTGAGGTATGCCCTTAAATATTTTGCCAAGACAAGGTGGTGGGCAGTGCTCCCCATTTCGTTCATTTTAAATCATCTTGCAAATCCCTTCATGACTTTGTTTATAAAATGAGTTCCCTGATCCGACAATAATTTCTCTGGCACCTAAATATGCTATAATTTGGTCGGCTAGCGCTCTCACTGTTTCATTGGCTTTGGCTTTCTGTATGAAGCGAGGACGATGTATTTCGCTAACCAGTCTTGAATCGACAGTATATGAATGTTTCCGTACTCCAAGGGTTTTTTTACAGGTCCATTAAATTAAATAGATACTTCTCCAAAGGTCCTACTCGGAGTATCTGTGATTAACATTGCTTGATTTGTTTTTAACTTTACAAAATTCTTAATCTGACAAGATTTACAGTCAAGTCTGAATTGCATTACGTCTCATTACATATTTTTCCTGTTCAAATATTGAGCGATCCTATGGTAAGTCTTGTCTATGTTTGCGTGCCTGCAAACTGCAGATTTGTGTGATTTTTTTTATGATCCTATATCGCTGTTCGGCTGGCGGTACTACGAGTGTATTTGTGTTTAATGCAGCTGCTACTTTAAGGTCTTCAAAAATTAATTTTATAGTATCCAATGAATATTGTCACTAATTTACGTTTACAATAGTTAGATCTCTTACTTTTTCTAAAGGTCTTACTTTATTGGCCGTAACGAGTGCTTTAAGAGATAGTAAAAGTTAGTTATTGTCAGATTTCACCCCATTATTGTCAGTGTTTTTTATGTACATCCCTATTGCGTGTACTTTCCTAACCTTTGATATCATTGCATTTTGAACCTTTTTAGTTTTATTGTTTAAAACCCATAAGTTTATATATCCACGTTCATGGAGTGCGTCAATAGTCTCGGTATTAGGGACCCCATAAGTTATTGAGAAAAATGGTAAATTTTCTAAATATCTAAATGGGTAAACTGGAATTTTTTCCACTTTTTAATGTGGGAGTGGGGCCTTTTTTTTTCTTTGTTGCCAATGGTAGTAGTTCTTGATGAAGCGTCGTTCTGCGTACTCCGTATTTCGTTGGAGCGCTTGAACTTAATAGGTCATTTTTAATTTTCGTGTCTCAAAAGCTCTCTTATTCCATTTATTCTGTCCTGTTACTCTTCTTATTATTTTTTTTTTTTTATTGGTTCTGTTTGTAGGATATTAATATTATCATTTTGGTCACCTTCACTACCTATGTTGGTCTCTTTATTTGACTCATTAGTTAACTGTAGGTCATTGACTGTACACTCAAGCTGTTTGTCTTTTTGCTGATCTGTAGTCAGTTTTCCACGCATGAATTCGATCACCTACCGTTTCTTCATAATCTTGGCATTGTGTATCTATCCGAGTATTTGCTTAAGAATTATTAATTGAGTTATCGAGCATTGCTTTAATTTCTTGGTTCAGACCTAATCCTTTTTTTAGGTGTTCCAGACAACTGGATAGTTGATTGCATTAGGTGACTCGATGTAGGGTCAGGCAAAGCTTGGTAAGTCTCTTAATGCGTAGTCGAGGACTTGCTCGGATACTGACGAGCTGCTTGATTTAAAGTCAGGTCCTTTGTGCAGTTTTCGCAAAGCAGATTACTGGTGGCACTATTGCAGTCAGTTCAACGCTAAAACGCTGTCACAGTGTCTAGAGTCTTGCAAAAAATTAAAACTTTGCCTAAACTGCTTGAAATATGCCATTTCTTAGATAAATGTCTCTCTAACCATAGATGTTTTATGTGCCGTGCAGCACACCATACAAAACTACATCCTTATAGTACATCGCAAAGCAAGGCGTCGAGCAATCGTGACTCGAACTTTTTATTTCAAAATGCAACGCAGTTTGCTGCATGACACAGCGCACAGTGCGGCATTTTAATCTGGAGTTGGAGAAAACTTTGCCATTAGTAGTAGGCGTTGTTGCGGAGAAAACCTCAAAATACAATACTATTGCTTATGGTATCCTTAAAACAAGCGAGCATCAAGATCTTACAATGTGTATCACGGCTTTTGTTCGCAAGCAGCTTAACTATTGCTTATCTAAAGGAAAAATTGTACAAGGTCGTTGGCCCAAAATCAGCAGCCTAGTTTTAGTGGATCAAAATTACATTTATCCAGAAAAAGTCAATTGCATCTTAAGTGCAGATGTTTGTCCTGCATTGATTCTAAGTGGCCTAGTCAAAGGTCCAGTTGGTTTGCAAATGGCTCAGAAATCCGTTTTTGGGTAGCTTCTGACCAAAGACAGTTCATCCAGCTAAGAGGGTCCTACACAAACAGCTGCTTATGCCTTTTATTCATTTACCAAACCCTTAATATCACAAGCTCTTACAAAGTTCTAGGAGATCGAAGAGGTGCCTTGCAAATCTACTTTGACTTCTTATGAAGAATATTGTGAGAGACATTTTTAAAGTACATCTTCTCGTGACAAGGATGGGCTATTTGTCGTTCAATTGTCATTAGTCAAACGGCCTTACCTAGTAAGTTCTGAAGATATAGCTGCAGCTTGCTTGTTTTATTCTGGAAGGCAGCTATAGTGTAACCCTCAACTCGCTAAGCGCTTTCAAGACTTTATACATGGGTACCTTAATTTAAAACACGCAACACTGGCTCCCATACAGTAAATAAGCAATCCAAGCTTTTACATACCTCATCATGCAGTGGTGAGGCTTGAAAACCCTGCAAACATACGCGTAGTATTACCGCATCGCAAAGAGCTCGTAATAGTATATCGATAAATGATGTACTCTTCCCTGGTCCTACACTGCAAGCAGAAATATGAATGTTTTTGACACATTGGCGATATTTAAAGGTTGTATTGAAAACTTATGTTATTAAGATTTTAAGACAGGTATTGGTGCATCGAGACAACGTTAAATGGCAAGGGATTTTCTGGCGTAAGAACACCAGTCAGCCACCTCAAGATTTTTAGTGTGTCATGTATGGCACTGCATCGGCCCTATTTTTTGCACTTAGGGTAATAAAGCAGCTTGCAATCGATAGGAAGGCTCAGTATCAAGAGTCTGCTGCAGTTTTTCGACGAACTTTCTATGTTCACAATTTATTCTCTGATGCAGACACGATTAAGGAGGCGTTGCGTCGACGAACCATCTAGTCACGTTATTCGGATTTGCAGTTATGCTCCTTGGAAAATAGGCAGCAAAGCAACTACAGCTTCTCACAGGTTTAAGTCTGAATCTTCGAATGAGGTAGTCATCAAACACACGAGGTAATATTATCACTTGATCTTAAGTGCCTTTTTAATGAAGATGCCTTCATGTTTAGAGTTTTTTGAAGCAGGGCAACCACCTAAAGTTACAAAGCGCTCTATCTCATCTAATTTTGCTCGTTTTTTTATCCACTCCGTTAGCTAGCTCCAGTTACCATCGTTGTCAAAGTAGTTATGCAGGACTTATGATTGGACAACATAGATTGGGACTCTACAGTGTTGCAATTATTGCTGGCTCGCGGGCTGCAACTGAAATCTGCTCTTGCAGATATTCAATTGATTCGCATACCGAGGTGGCTTAATACTTTATGGAACGATAATTAGCAGCTGCATGGACTTTAAGACGCATCGCAAAGGGCTTATGCTGCTGCCATATTTGCTGTCTCGCCCAGATACACAGCTATGATAATAATGGCAAAAACCAAGGTAGCTTCAACAATAGGTCAGTCTCTGCCAAGAATGGAACTTTTCACCGCTACTTTACTGGCTGAACTGATTTTGCACCTGCTGGACTCATCACAACGACCACTGATAGAAATTCGCTGCTGGTCATACTCACACGTTGTGCTTATGTGGCTTACAGGCCATCCCTCGCAATGGCAAACATTCATTGCCAACCGCACCAGTATGATCATCACTCAGCTTCCACCAGCAACTTTAAGGCACCTGAGATCTGCTGACAATGCTTTTGACGGCGTAACGAGAAGTCTTACACTGGCTGCTTTGGTGGCAGGGAGCTGCTTAAGAGTCAAAGATGGAGTATGTCTGGCCGTGTTCTATCCCTTTCAACGCTTTAGCTGCTTTAACTGACGAGCAAGCACTCGCTCTCACTAGTATTTAAGAGACGAATGGCTACTACAATCAAACGGCAGGACATAACTGCTTGCTTACTGTGCAGCAGATTTCGAGTTTTGGAAAGATCCTTTCACCTTTTAGCTTACTTTTGTCACTAGTGATTGGTAAATACTAATAAGGCACAGCCGCAATATTGCATTCTATTTTGACAAGACTAGGCTCTTGCTTGTATTTCCTGTTTAAGAGCCATTTAAATGCATTATTACAAGGAAGAGCGTAGGCAACTCTTACGTGGCCAGAAGATTTTAAAGCGCAGTCCACTGGCTAGACTTTATTCCCTTGCAGATAATCAGGGCTTGATTCGAGTCAGAGGCGGACTGCATTACTTTCCGATATCTTACGACGAGAAACACCCAATCATGCTTCCTATTAGATGTATTCTTATCCGACGACTAGTGCAGAAAGTGCACAAGCTCACAATGCACGAAGAAGTTCAACTAATGCTGTCGCATCTCTACCGATCACTTTGAATTACCTGTGGTCCTGCTGTCGCTACAGGGGTCTTTAGTCGTTGCCCCCAGTGCACCAGATTTAATGGTAGACAGCTTGGTCAGCGGATAAGACCTTTACTTGCTGCGCAAACAGCACCTCCACGAGCATTTGCGTTAACAGGAGTGAACTACGTAGGACCGATACCAGTGCTGTTACCCGGGGGAAGAAACGCAAAATCAAACAAAGGCTACATTGCAATTTTTGTTTGCTAAGTCACGTGAACCATGCACATAAAAGTTGTCTCTGATCTGTCGACAAATACTTAACTTGCAGCTTACGCTCGGTTCTATGCACGACGTGGAATATGCAAAACAATCTACACAGACAACGTTATCACTTTCATGAGCGCTGCGACGAAGCTGCAGTCACTTTTCGCTATATTCACAGCTTAAGACATCACCTCTGCAGAGTTGTTAGAGACCAGTCACTCACCTTCGAGGAATAGTCAACGCTGGCAGACAAATAAAGTGCCTGCATTAATTTTAGGCTGCTCTGTCCACTAAGCATCAGAGCAACTGACCCCATGGCCTTCACTCCAGCTCACTTCTTTATGGGCTTGTCATTACTGGCTCATCCAGAGCCATACACCGAAGCGAGCCAACCAGAGTCACTTAATGATAGCTGAAGGTTACTCAGCAACCTTTGAGACTCCTTCTGGTCCCGCTAAAATGAAAAGGTATTTTACCACGTGCAGCGTCGTCATAAGTGGCTAAATCCACTGCCCAACTTAAAAAAAAGTGATGTGGTTCTACTAGCAGACAAGCTTTTACCTCTGGCCCAGTAGTCGCTTGGTATAGTTACTAAAACTCATCCAGGCGCCGACTGTCTTGTGCGTGTAGTCACCGTCAGGACGTCAACATCTTCCTTCACGTGTCCAGTTGTAGAATTAGTCAAGCTGCCAACAAAGCCAGAACTTATTGCGCTGTACCACAACTCGATTATAAGATCCAAGCCATTAAAGGCGGGCAAAAAAAGCAAGAAATAAAGAAAAAAAATTTTTTAATATTGTTGTATAAAACCTAAAGAAATTTAGAAAGCTTTTTATTGGTTATAAATACATTAATATAAAAGTTTTCAACTATAGCTGTTTAGATTTTTTCGCCCTACCCCAACCTAAAAAAAAATCACCCTAATAAGTGGAGTACAGGCGAAGGAAAGTCGTTTTTTTTCCAACGCATAATTGAAGATGCCAGATCGTTTTCACCGCAACCACCCTACTCATACGCACTCCTGGCCTAAAGTGGGATCTCTCGTCATATGAGACGAAATTTCAATTACTGTCACCCATAACATAGCTATTGGAACGAATTGTGTTTAATTGACTTCAATAATGTATGCATTGATGTGTAAGAAGAAACTTTTATATAAATAAATAGATGCTTCTATTAGTCGCAATATATTGTAAACTTTAAACGTCCATTACTCTAGTTCTAATAGGGATATTTAAGATCTTAAAGACTAGGTTTGTTTGTAACAATACTATTTACTTGACCACTAAATCAAATACATTTTCATCAACTAACCACCAAGTTATTTCATCTTGCTGCTAAGGCATTTGAATTCAAACTATGAATGTGCGTTAAATAAAAATCAAAAAAAAATTTTCCGAACGCCAGTTAAAGTTTGGGTCATAAAGGATATGTAAAAAATCAGGACTATCTTGAGGTCGAATTTGTGTCAGTGGCATTATTATTAGTTCTTAAAATTTTTTCAATTGTATTTTGCAAAAACCGCTTCATTGATTTTGACCAAATTTTGATCATAAATTTAATGTACGTTCAGGTATTATAATCTTAAATTTTGGTAAAAAAACAGTTTTTTGTTCATTGAAATGTAGGTACGTTTTTTTTACAGTCTTGGTATATTCTTCTTCAAATAAATTAAATTTTTCCAATTTAAACAGCACTATCTTATCTAAAATCAAAAGAACAACAAAAAAGGCTGTAAACACTTTCTCCCTAGAAGGTTTCTATTTCGAGTTATTAAGAGAAATATGACGAAAAAAAAGGATTTTTTGCTAACTTTTCAAGTATTTATTTGCTGCAAATTTTTCTCACACCAGACTTACTACGCGACCCCTAGGGACTAGTCAGTGTGTTATTTTTTATCGATTGCCACGAAAAACTTCGATCTGCAGAGTCACAACCACCACACTTGAGTTACTGACTTCACTAGTGCACTAGTGCAGTCAGTAGTGGCTGAAATCTGATCAATTTTGGATGATACTCGGGTGAACGGAGTTTTTGGTAGAAATCGGTCCAGAATAACAATTGTAACAGTACCAGAGGGTTGCACAGTAAATGAACTGTGAGAAAAAGTTGTAGCAAACTAATAACTGGAAAATTAGCCGAAAAATTCCATTTATTCTTCATATTTCTGTTAATAACTTGAAATAGAAGCCTTTCAGGAAGAAAGTGCTCGACGCCTTTTTTTATTTCTTTCTTGATTTCCTACAAAATAGTGCTGTTTAAATTAAATAATTTTCATTTATTTATGAAAAACGAGCAAAAACCGTATATAACGTACCTATATTTCAATGTGTACATGAAAAATGAATAAACTGATTTTGTTTAATGGAATGTAAGACCGTTATACTTTAACAAACAATATATTTATGATTGAAATTTGGTTAAAATCAGTGAGGCAGTTTTTGCACAGTAAAGTTGTCAAATAAAAAAATAAAAAAATAAAATATTATTGCTACTGCCACAAATTCGACCAAACAACAGGCCTGATTTTTAACATATGCTCTATGACCCAAACTTTAATTCACATTCTGAAGGAAAGTATAAAATTTTTTTACACACTTTAAATTTTTTTTTTCCTCAATGCCTTAGCCGCAACATGAAATAACTTGGTCGTTTTTTTATTAAAATTGTATTTCTTATTGTGATCGAGTAGATAATATTGTTACAAAAAAATTAAGCTTTTAAAACCTTGATCATTTTAATTAGATCAAGAGTCACGGACTATCCAAGTTTAAGATATATTGCGACTAACAGAAGCGTCTATCTGTTTAATGAAAATTTTTCTCGTTTACATCAATGCATACATTATTGAAGTCTGTCAAGCACGATTAATTTTAATGGCTATGTTAGGGGTGAAAAGGAAAAAATGTTCTCGCATATGATAAAAGATTTAACTTTAGTGCAGGAGTACGGATGAGGAGGGTGGCTGCGCTGAAAACGATCCTGAATTTTCAAATCTGCGTTAGAAAAAAATTGACATTTTTCCGGTTCTACTCCACTTATGAAAAGAATTTTATTCTAATTTTGGGTAGGGCGACAAAATATCAACAACTATAGGTGTAAAAATTTATATTACTCTAATAATCAACAGTTGTTTAAACAATCTCGCAAAATTAAAAAATTTTGGATTTTTTTTTTTTTTATTCCATGATGCTGTAGACATCTTTAAGTAGTAATGTAAGTTATTAAAAATAATATTACGCTAGCTGAATTTTTTCTTTATGTGAATATTATAAACCGCTTCCTCATCGATGTAATAATCTTCGCCTGTTTTACTATCGTTTAGTTCTTTACATGCTAAATCAGTAACATTAAGTTTTATGTCGATATCGTAAAAATATTCTACAAATAGGATACTATTTTTTTTGATTTCCCTTTTCTAATTGAACTTTGTTTTCTAGAAAAATCAATTATTAATTATAAGAAAAAAAAATTGAAGAAAAAATACAGTAATGAATTAGAATGAGGTGTTGATGTTTAATAACTTAGTATAAGGAAGAAACATTGTTATAAATACCTTTTGAGTGATCCTATTGAAAAATTGAAAGTCAAGACACTGGGATAAAGTTTAAAACGAATCAGCAGGTATACAGCCACAAGAATAGATAATTTGTGTACATCAGGATTTAAACATAAAATGAATAAAAATATTCCATGATCACTCCAATGAAAAATCTACTTCAATTACTAAAACATAAACAATTTATACAATTAACGAAACTGTCCTCATAGCAATTCAGTGAAACAAGAACCACGAAATAGTGATAAAGACTTTAAGTGTACGAAGAAAAGAGCCCAGCGAGTTTCTCATGCGTTACTTGTAAATAGGACCTGTCTAAAAAGTTAAACTTGCGCAAAAATTTAATTGTAGTAAAGAACGGCATCTCCCAAGCTGCAGGAAATTATCACTTCATTGTATAAAATGATTTTATATATATTGACACAGGCAAGTATTTAATAGTAACCGTCAACTTATCTTTTCACGAAAAAAAAGGGAGACGATGTACTGATTACGGAACGTTCAAGTATTCGTCGACCATAAAAATAATGTTCCACGTTAGTAAAGTAGCTGCTGCGACTAAAGTAGATGATGATTTATTTGTTTAAGGACATAGTGTGATGTGACGCGAGCGCACGTGCATGACCTGGGACATGACAATAAGTTGGTCGAGCAAGTGGTACTGATACAACTTGAATGCAAGTATGTGCTGTGTCAGTGACCTTATCGCAAGGCAATTGTGGTAGTTCTTTGGGGTAAGACACCTCGCTTAAGTGTGTAGCAGTCTGCGACACGACCTTGTCATGGCCGCGGCTGCTTGCGTCAGTCAGAATTAGAATATGAGCATGTGCTTCGTCCGCAGGATGGGCCCCAAAGTGAATGTTGCAGCACCAGTTTCTGTTTAGTAATAGGATAAATATTGCAAAGCTCCCATTTTCCTTGGAATGTGACTAACAGGGTTCTGGGTCCAGGCATGCAAATGACTAGTTGTGCGGCAATTTGCCGGTGCTCGTTGCACTGTATTCAGCTCAAAGGACCAAATATGGGATCTTGATAATAATAAATCAGCTTTGATACAATCACAAATAGTACAACCGCGATTTCAAGTTTGTGTGGTAAAGATGCTCTACAAAAGGTTCACGTGGTCTTCAGTCTAGACGTACGCAGCCAGCCAAGCCTTCTCGAGAAGTTCCAACGGAGACGCAACTAACCTGTCGAAAATCCTAAGCAGTCAACAACGAGTTAAGCAGGTGCAAGCTGCTATGGGCGTCGCCAGGCTTGGATTTCCTTCTGACTAGCTAGCCACTGACATAAATATATGTATAGAGCGATTCACGTCGATTGTTCTAGAATGTTATAAGAAGACCAAAACGTATCATATTCAAAATTTTCGAAGTTAGAACTTCTATAGCCATGCCTCGGTTGCAGATCAAAACAGCAGAAATGTACGTACTATATATTATGCAACTCCGAAGTAAAGCAACATCAAAGAATAAGTGGCTGCTTAGATCTCAACGTTTGCCTTGAGATTAACCATATCTGTATAGTCAATGCACAGTGTATTATGTACATCGTGTTCCCGTGTGTTCAAAATGTGTAAATCTATATACCTTCCTATATTCGATAGTTGTATGAACAAAAGATGATCCCAGCCACCCGCCCCCCACTTTCTCTCAGCTCCCCCTCAAATCGCGTAGTAATTTGTTTATTTTTACGTGATTTTTAACCCGATTTTTCACTGGTTAGTACCCCCCCCCCCCCCCCCCCCCCCCCCCCCCCCCGGACCCCCCCCCCCCCCCCCACCCCCCCCCCCCCCCCCCCCCTCCCTCCCCC
>JAPYYV010006628.1:0-22933 GCA_030522625.1 Copidosoma aretas | reverse complement strand
CGCATAGAAAGTCTGTAGTCTGGGTGATTAGGTTTGAGTGTACGGTCCTTCGTCGGACAGAAACTGCGTGTACGGTTCTTCGTCGGATAGTAATTGCCTATACGTTTCTTCGTCGAAAAGTAGATGCGTGTAGGTTTCTTCGTCAGATAGTAACTGCCTGTACGTTTCTTCGTCGGAAAGTAGATGCGTATACGTTTCTTCGTCGGCCAGTAAGTGCGTGTACGATTCTTCATCGGATATTGTGGTGAGTACGCATCTTCGTCGGAGCCTCTGGTGTAAGTTTCTTTGTAGGAGGCATCGATTCTATGGTTTTACCTTGTAATGATTTTTTGTCAATAAAATATAATGAATGTTGTGCATCAACCCAAAACATTTATTATATTTTTTATTACAATAACAAGAAAAGTGATAAAGCGTTTTGTAATCTGATAAAAGAAGATAATGATACTGATATACTTGATGAAATTTCGCAATACTTTGATGCTTGGTATTTAGGTCCAATGGAAGCAGCATGGCGAATTCGAGAACACCTTTTTGCTGTCAATGCGATAGAATATTTTATTAACCTGTACATATAGAAAATAAGCAAAGAATAATTTTCGATCAATACAAAATGATTAAAGCTATATTCGATTGGAAAACGCCATAAATAGCTTGATTTGAATTGAATCAAAAAAATGATTTCGCTAAATCTATAAAATATGTGGAAATTCCAGAATGTTACATATATAATAACCAATCAAAAAATTGGGTCAAACGTAGATATGTGAAAAAAAATGTTGCGATTGGTAGAATAATTGATGTATCTCCAAAAGATCAAGAAAGTTTATTTGAAGCTTATATCAAACAAATTAAGAGAAAAAATATCGTTTGATGATTTGAAAACATATGATGGAATACTTTTAAAGAAACTGCTATTAACATGAGCATAGTCGACCATGGTTCTTAAATAGAAAAAATTTTGAAGAAGCTTGTACAGTTATGTTACCATTTCAACTACGAAATTTTTTTGCATGCTCCCTAATGTCAGAAAATGCTCATGGAATATAATTTCAAATAAATTGAAAAAATGTTTCATGGGAGATTTTTCTAAAAACAGTGATGATCAAGCTCTCTTATATCCAAACCAAATTTTTAATCTTGATAATTTATCATGTAAAGACCTTGGATTGCCTAAACCTAAAACACTAAGGTCAGAAATTACTGGTGAACTTAATCAAGTTAAAAGATATGTCTTTCATGAAATCGTAGGTTCTAATAAGAAAATATTTTTTGTTGACGGTCCAGGGGTGGCTGATAAAACATTTTTTGGCAAAACATTGATTTATTATGTTCTTTTATTGGACAAGAAAATGTTATCCATAGCATGGACAGGCCTCTATCTTACTTCCTAAAAGAATGACAAGCGATATAACTTCCAGAATAAATTTCAAATTGAATAATATTGATAGAGTTATCTTAGAATCAGAATCAATGAAAAAAAATTAAGATGGAGCCGATTTTTTTATACGGGATGAAGCTTCAATACTACCTAAAAAAGCGTCAGAAGTTTTTGATCGTTCTCGATTTATCCAAAAATAGTAATATTTTATTTCGTGGTAAGATAATAATTTAAGGTAGGGATTTTCATCAAACACTCCCTATTGTTAGAGATGGAAATTAAATTACAATAGTAGAAGAAACTACAAAATATTCTAATTTATGGCCACTATTAAAAATTTAAAAACTGAAAACTAATATGCGTTTAATCGATATAACGTTTACATCTTTACTATTAAAATAGGAGAAGGAAAAATAAAATCTTTCAAAATTCCAGCAAAATGGGACAATAAGGATGTTTGTTAAAAATTTTTAGAGATGTCAATATTTCTTTAGTAAATAACGTCATCTTAGCATTCTACAATGAATTCAACAATTCTTTAAATAATAGAATTTTAAGTGCAATGATCGGAAAAGCTGTGACTTATAGTGTAGATCATGCGACTTATAAAGGAGTCGGTAAAAGTGATCACAATACATAAATACATTTTCTGATGGAATTTTTAAATTCAATACGGAAAGGTCTTTCTCCTTACCAACTAAATTGGAAAATAAATACTATTGTGATGTTGCTTATAGATCGGTGTATTGAAGAAGGATTATGCAACGGAACAAAACTTAGAATAATCTAATTATCTGAGTATAACGTTGAAGCTGAAGTTATCACAGGTGAGAAAATCAGGGATGAAGTATTCATTTCAAGAATAACATTAAACCCCAGCACCTTATCCTCTTTACCTTTTGTTTTATATGGAAAAAATTTCGATGCAATTAGCTTTTTCTATTACTATCAATAAGTCACAAGGTACTTAAAAAAGCCACAATTTTTTCGTGGTTAATTATATGCTGCATTAACAAGATGTAAAAATCCTGAGTGTGTTTTCATATAGAATGAATTGGATAAGTCTTCAGAAATAGAAAATATAGAATGGGATGAAATTTTCCCATGATATGACATGGAATATTGATATATCTTTGTTAAATTATTACATCATTTAAAATAATAATAGCAACATACCGTTGGTTATACTTTATACGTGAAAGAATGGTTTATCATACATACGCAGACATTTACACATGGATTGCCAAGCAAGTCTTCCTTCACGTGGTGCATTCCGGGCACAGCTAAATGACCTGCAACATCACAGGTTTTTTGGATTGAAATAAGAGAAAAACGACAGAAATCTTCCCTAATTTCATGGAGGGACTGTTGGGGAGAGGCTTGATTGTTTATTGAACATCCTATTTCTTTAAGCTCCTTACATAGAGCATGCGTAACGCGTCGTAAGGAGTTTGGGGGGCTAGTTGTACTTAAAAAATAGAGGGAATATTAGCCTATATTTACCTTAATTTATAAATACTTATATACATGCGTAAAATAAATGTGGTGGGGGCGTGGGGGGCTGTAAAGGGGCCATTACTTCATCCTTATACGAATTTACTATATAATACAGGGTGATATGCTAGTGGGGCTCAGCCCCCCGCGCATTTCGCGTGCCAACCCCCCAGAAACGAGATTGTCTTGAAAGATCCTATTTATTGTTACTGTAGCACGCCAGGGTATCAAACTTTCTTGCCGTGGGTCTTACACTATTTTTCTTCCTCCGCGGTCGAAAGTACGTTTCATGATTGATAATTTTTAAAAAAATGGCATTGCTGACTGCTAGTTCACTCTTGGCTACACACATATCTACGACTTTTTTTCTGGCCTGCGTTGGTAGCGCACTATCACGGCCGCGTCGCGTAGTGCAGCGCCCAAGACTTGACTTTTGTTTTCTTCTACTGTTGCTGTGACAGGTTGGCTGTGTGCTGCATGGCCTCGGCTTCGTCTCAGTTTTGCAAATGTCGGCAGGCATCAACCACGTACCTAAAAACTAATAGTAGAGTGTGGTGCTATAATAGTTTCTAAGAATAACGTATTCGATGAATTTGATTTATGGGATTTCCCAAAATCTTCCTGAAAATGTACCAACTCAGTCTTATTTAAACAAACCATCCAAGTATGTCGATCCTATGGACTCCCCTATACAGTTTTTCTCAGATGATTTTGGTTCGAGTACAAATCATTTGAAAAATTTTAATAAAAAGATTAAAACGATTTCAATGTTACAATACTATACATACAGATTGTCTTACAGACCAAAAAATGTAAGATTCGATCCCTTATTAATTTCAGTAAGATTGACACAACTATTTGTTTTGCATGCTTGTATAATAGTTGAAAGCAATCGGGTGAACTTTTTAAGAAAAAATCAAAGAAATTTACGTATCTAATGTTATTAAAGTTTATTAGGTGATATTTTAAATAGTGCATCAAATATGACACAAAATTTTAAAAGAAAAAATAAGATAGGAAGCGTTTTTATCTACGTCCAACGTATATAGGTGGGCCACGGTACATGCAACAGCATTGTCAAGATGCAATGGCAATTATGAGAAAATGTGTTAGACCAGACTTATTTATCACTGTTACATGTAATCCTAAATGGAAACAAATTAAAAATGTATTAAAAGACTTTTAGAAAAACACCGTACGAAAGTACATACCTAAAAAAACAGAAAGATTGTTTTATACAAAGTTAAAATTTATTTTGGATGATATAACAAAAAAAATGTATTCAATAAAACCATATCATACGTTTATACCATTAAATTTCAAAAAAGAGGTTCACCAAATGCTCATATATTGGTAACATTGCTTCCTGATAACAAAATTGTAACACCTGATGATATTGATGATATTATATATGCAGAGATTCCTCCAAATAATGAAAATCTGAAAAAATCAGTTATTGAACACATGCTGCATGGTCCGAATAATATTTATAGTCTGTCTGAATAAAAAGGGAAATATTTGAAAAAAGAATTTACCAATAACATTTAACGATCGTACATCTATAAAAAAATAATAATCCAGAATACAGAAAAAGACATAATATTTTAGATTAAAATATGTATAAAATAAAAAATAGTAATTTTTTAATTATAGTCTATAATTCAATGGTTGTATCGTACAATCAATTTTTATTGGTGAAACATAATTGTCATATAAATGTTGCATAGTGTGCATCAATACAAAGTATAACATATATATATATATGTATATATATATATATATATATATATGTATATTATATTTATAAAGGAAACGACAGAGCATTTTGTAAAATACGAAAAAAATTAAACCCTAAAATTTATGTTTACGATGAAATTAAACAGTATATACATGCACGCTATTTAGGTCCAATAAATGCAGCAGTGCGCTTACAAAAACATCCTATTTGCGGTAGGAGCCATATCGTAGCTAGTTCGCCTATTAATCTTGAAAATAAACAAAAATAGTATTGAAAGATACAACAATTTCTGAATCTGTAGATAATTATAAGACACAACTAACAGAATGGTTTAAATTTATTAAAAAAGATGATTTTGCTAAAAATTTCAAGTACGTAAATAATCCTGAAAATTATATTTTCAATAAAACAAAGAAACAATGGGAAAAGGACAACATTGTCGGAAATATAATGCAATAGGTAGATTGAATGTTATTTCTCCAAAAGACCAAGAAAGATTTTTCCCGAAATCAATATTGAAAAAATAATGTTATGTACATCATTTAAAGATCTAAAAACATACGATAGAAAATTATACCACACATTTAAAAAAACAGCAATTCGTTTGGGTTTTATTGAACATGATCTACAAATTTTACATATTTTTAGAGAAGCAAGTGTTATTATAATACCGAACCAATTAACGAAATTTTTTGCATGGATTTTACTTTCCTTACTTATTAGATCTAACTTTTTGATCTTGTAGGGCGTAGAAATAAATAATACTGAAACATATTATTCAAAATTCGGTTTTTAATACGACGTTTTGTCAACATCTGTTGGCCTCATCATGTACATGCTGCAAAAACGAACAATGTCTAACATATATATACAACAATCTATAAATGCCGTATCTAAAGTTGTAAATTTAGTTATAATAAAAACTCACATATTGAAATAATAAGAGTAAAAATAAGTAAGGGGATCAGAGAAAAAATAATGTTGCGTCATAATACTGATTGTTGAATAACAAGGAGTCGACTGTACGTACGTTTAAGATTAGCAACGAATAAACTCAAAAATAAGATTTTAATTTGTACAAACTAAAATTATTGCCAACAGCTAATTGCTATAATACTGTGTGCGCAGCTGACGATAATCACACAGGAGGTATATACACTCCATACAGTATACACAGCACCTTTAGAAGATACAGGCAACATCCGTAGTTGTAGATATCAAAATATTAAGGTTTGCTTACATTAATGAGATAAGGTAATGAATTTGAAATAAATGTTTGCTTATAGTGATGTAATAAGGTAAGAAAATTTAAATTTAATATTTTGAAAAAATAAGTCTGCAGATATGACAATGTTATTTCATTTTAGTAAAGAAATTTTTGTAGATATTGTTAAAATTGTTCCAATCCTATTTTTATTAATATTATTGTCTGTGAGCTTAATGTGATTCATTTCAGAAGTTAGCCTTTTTTGTAAATTCTTTTTTATGTCTAATATTTTAACATTTCTTTCCCTAAAAGTATATATGTATTGATGAATATGTTCTGCAACCACAGAACATTCGTTAACATTTTTGTGTTCCCTATATCTTTGGATCAGTGTCTCTTTGATTAACCAACATATTTTGCCGGACCCATATCACAAGACAGTTCACACATTGTATTAACACTGTCAAACTTGCTTTTTTTATCCTTACCCAAAATAATAATACTGTTTAAACTGTTATTTATTTTTGGTACTATGTGGAAATCGATTTTACTATAAATTTTCTCCAATTTTTGGAAAAGATCTGGAGTGATAAAAGGATAAGAAATTATATGTGGTTTGTGCCTTGGATTAGATACGTTATAATTATTTTTATTGACATTCTTATTGACATCATTGATTTTGTGTAGCCTATTGCTAATCAGTTTCTCATAGAAAGAGGGTAGATAATTATTTAATTGTAGTAAAACTTTGACTTTTTTTATGTTAGTTTTGAAAAAAATTTGTGTGACACAAGTATCGCTCTATCCACCAAGTTATAAACCATGTTCTTTTCTAGGCTTAGGGGGTGGCTGGATTTAAAATCTAAGAATTTTCCTGATGAGGTCGGTTTGGAGGACCAATAAGTCATTTTTTTGTTGTTGATTCTGATAAGGGTAGTGTCAAGGAAATAAATTTTATTGTTTTTTTTTGTGTTTCAAAAGTAAATTGTAAGTCTGGATGATCGGTATTAAAGACTTTAACATCATTATTATTTTGGTTTTTAGGTATGCAAATAATAGTACCATCAACGTATCTGTAATAAAATATTGGGGTGCAGTGAAATTCAGGTTTAGTAACTTAAGGCAATGGCTCTCCAAATCGGACATCACCAGGTCTGCGAACATAAGCGACACTGGAGATCCCATGGGGGTCCCTCTCGTTTATAAATTTTTTGATTAAATGTAAAAACTGTGTTGTTGTATAAAATTTTTGTAATGTCAGTAATGTCACTGGATGACAGTGTACTATTATTATTAATATCTTAAATTCTTCGTTCAATACTATTTATGACTAATTGTAGGGAAATATTGGTAAATAAAGATTTGACATCTAAGAGGAGTAGGCAATAATCATCTAAAATGTTGCAAAGATTGCCTCACCCTGCCCCGCGTGAGTAGAATGACGGCCAATCTCGAATCTCATCGAGTTCATCGAATGACGCAATCAGACGCCTGGAGGTTAATCGCGATTGTACGATATTTAGCAAAAGTAGACATTTTTTCGATAATCCTTATAACTTATGCGCTTTGTCCTCGGTTCTGGTTATTTTATAGGGAAAATTGAAATAACAATAAAAAATTTGGTGCATGTAAATTCCATGTTTATTTTGTACAGATTTTACGTGTATTCAACTGAGATACCATATAGTTTATAGGGAGAAACAAACAATTTTTAAAGCGAAGCTTTTTATGGGACGTTCGGCATCACGGCTTGGTGAGTGACTTTCCGAAAAGTGACACAAATTTTCGACATGGTCACGTGGTCTCCTTCTCTCTGTACAAAAAAATTTACAAAGATACTTGTTCGAAAAAATCCCCCTGGTTGGGATTCGAACCGCGGACTCTGGCGTGCCAGTCTACGACCTAGCCGACCAAGCCACCGCACGCTTGTCATTACGTTTGCATATTACAGTATATGTACGGTTAACTAGTGTGCAACTTTGCACGTATAGATACACGTACGCATGTGTGTAACTTTTGTATGTGACTGTTTACTATTAGGTCTGTTCGAGGATCTCGATGTTCGGTGTCGCGAGATTTCGCGACGTTCGCGGTGCCGTCCGCGTCAGTGTATAGAACGCGTGTTCTTTACAGTTCGCCCCGTAATCTCGCAACACTCACGTCACTCACTAGTCAGCTTCCATAAGGCTGCGGTCACATGGCACACGGAGCCCGCATACGGAACCCATTCGAGCCGATAGGAGTGAGAGAGAAGCATACAGAACTGCAGTGCGCCATGTGACCGCAGCCTTATGGAAGCTGATTAGTGAGTGACGTGAGTGTTGCGAGATTACGGGGTGAACTGTAAAGAACACGCGTTCTTTACACTGATGTGCATGGCACCGCGAACATCGCGAGATCTCGCAACACCGCACATCGAGGTCCTCGAACAGACCTATTGTCATTGAGTATTATGTGTTAATGTATGCACATGTGTCTGTGTGCATAATGCACACATAGGCTTAATATTTCTATTTTTATGAAGTAAATAAAAAAAAACCGTTTCATGCATGGTAAATCGATGCAGGCAGCCGATAATGAACCAACGGTTCTTAATAGTATGTAACTTTTGAATATTTAAAAATTCGCTATATCTTAAAAAGTAAGCGAGATAGACCAAAAATAACAATTTTTATGAGTTTTCTAAAGGGTAAAAACACAGCTCGGCATACAAATAGAGAGGTGTTAAGATATGTTAAAATATAATCATAATTTTTAGTGTTTACAATGTTTCTTTATAAAATCAAGGTGGAAAAATTTCGGAAAAATTATAGCATGTATACACATTATTCCAAATATGCAGGATGAATCTCTCTTGCCAAATCATTGAAAATATACTAATTCAAGTATAAAAAAAAAACTCTGATTTGGAATAATTGCCCTATAAATTTATGTTACAGGACTACATATTATATAAATATTATTCTATATTTAAGAAAAATTTCTTTTATAGCTCTTGGGTCTGGTGGTATAATTCCGATACATACCAATATATTAATGTTTCTTGACCCCTCTTTTTTTCACCTAAAAACTCTCGGTTTCTTTTGACTATTTATGTATTTTAACTATCTTCGGAGTTGTCTTTTCTACTGTGTATCTTACGTGACAGTCAGTTATTTTATTACTACTTGTATGATACGTACCTAGTACAGTACACGTGTCTTCGTGCACGAGATGACTAATAATCGAGAAGCAGCTTCGCTTCTTCTGCGGGTCCCGAGACCCACAACCGTTTTTTTTTCTACAAATTCGTTTATGGTAACAACTGTACGTAACAATAAATGGTTTGGTGAATTGTATGTTCCTTAACCGTTGGCTCTTATGAATATGGCAGTCAAAAGCTCAATAAATTCACTATGTTCTTGACAGTACGTTTAGCATGAGAGTTATGTATTGTTAGTGATAGGTAGCGATACCCTCCTATAGTTTCTCTAAACTCTGCGTAATTAAGTCAGTATTATATTGATTTAAGTTCCAATTACGAATAAGCTGAGGCTTATATGAGTGTATTACATGTAACTGAGCCAAACAACTACAACTAATAAATCACAACTTACTAAATTGTTGTATTTCAATAAGAAAACACATTGTTCTGAACATTTAAAATACTTAAATATTCCAGAATATTATACTTTTAATGTAACAATTAAAAAGTTCCAAAAATAACAACGTTTTAGAAAACATACTGTAATATGTAGTTTGGATGTTATGTCTCCAAACGATCAAGAAAGATTCTTCATGAAGTTCATATTAAGCAAAAAACAGGGTTGCACATGTTTTGGAGATTTAAAGACATATGAAAGGAAAGAATACGGGACTTTTAAAGAGACTGCAATTAGCATTGTGTCATGTAGAATAGCGTAGCTATAATTCCATGCGCCCCCCCCCCCCCTCTGTCGAGGGCTCACCATTTAGTGGTAGCGGGAGAGAAGAGAGAGTTAGCTAGAAAGGATCGAGACAGCAGACTAAGGTGGACCAGCGAAGCGATAGGTACACTGGCGGTGCGACTCTTCCTTCGCACGATTAACCAATTAACTAAGTATAAAGTAGTCCTTGTATAATGATTCTCGTCAGTACCCCGAGGCCATCATATCCCACGTAATAGTTTGGTAATAGCGATGGGATGGCTATCGCGAATTAAATTGGATAAGATAATAGACTTTATTTGTTTTTACGAGCGGTCATTCGATACATTTTTTTTTACGCGATTTTCGGGAAACGGACATAGTGTCGTGCCACGAGGAATAAGGACTACAGCAGGGAGAAAGAATCATTATCGCAGTGAAGCGGCCGTGGACAAAGATGCTGCCAAGAGATCGGTATAAGTAGGAGAAAGGACACCCAGGAAATTATCAACGGGGACCGCACTAAACCATGATGTACGGAAGCGTCTTGATCGTGATTATCCTGGAAGGAAACACAGGGTAAGTGGATTGAAGTTACGTTTGATTGCATTCATACCATCCTGGCGTTATTAAAAGAAGAACTTGTTCGGTTCAGGGTAATTACAAATATTTGATATTTCGGGTTGCGCCACGATTTTTGTTGTTGTTGTTGTTGTTGTTGTTGTTGTTGTTGTGGTTGTTTGTTATTCGTTGTTTGTGGTTAGCTGTCTGAAGGCACGTTTCCGAAGTATGTAGTCACTCGTTGAATGGGGCTGTGGTTAAAGAGATAAATAATTGGTGTAAATTGATGCAAGCAGCTTATACTCGTAAGGAGGTTAGGCTGAAAAGTGACAGCTAGAATAAATTGTGAGAAGTTGTAGCGCGGAACTGGATTGATCTCCTGCCGTAGTGACGGTATAGGTAATTAAAACCCGACGAAATTTTAATATGCACACAATGGCAAGTCACGAGAGGCCACAAAACAACGTACTAAGTGACGGGGGGGAAGCAGTTATGTCGGATACTAAAAATGAGTCTGTAAATTTGGCCACCAAAACAGCAAGAAGGGGAAGCGAAAGTGGGACCCCTCAATAAGCAGGGACAGGAAATAACAAATTAGTCAGCGTCGAGGTATGTGGAATATATGACAGAAAACGGGGCAAAAGAAATCGTGAGAAACAGAGTCGCGGTTGGGAATAAGCTGCCCCAATAAACTACACAACAAACGACACAGCGTATGCAACAATTTACCTTAGGGCGCTCGGGGAAGACATTAGAGCGACAACGGGGCAGATATGGGTGCGACAATCAATATGATCTTGAGGTACAAACAACGGAATTGTCGGATTTCGTGAACATGGATACATATAATCTCGAACATTTCAAAAACCTACAAATTCCGACTCAGCAAAACACCAACTTTATAGACCTCGTCGTAAACCAGCAGCAAGCTAAAAACACACAGCCCCTCAACACGTATTACAACGCACTGGCTCAGGTAAATTGCACGACGAGCGGCATCCCTATACTTGACGGGGACCCAATAAATTTTTCACTTTTCGAGCAGATGGTGAGAACGGTGAGGACGACAGTTCCGCGAAAATACGAAAAATACTTCATAGGCACACTAGGGGGAAAGTTAAGAGTATAACGCCGGATCAATTTCGCGCTCGACTTTCGCTATTCAATTCGGTGGACGAGTTCCTGCTCGCATTATCGAGGCAGTTCGGGAGCGTTGGGAACGCTGAAACGGTTGCGCAGTATTGTAGTCTGGCCTAACGGCTGCATAATAGAATCATGATGACGCATGATTGAAGTGTGCATTTATTACAAATGCAAACAACGGCATTGAAGTGCAACTCCGATAGGGAAGAAGCCAAACCGTTCATATATGGCCTTAAAGCGTCATATAATTAGACTATCGCTGGTATTAAACCCGCCACATTGGAAGAAGCCATCGAGGCAACTATGAACGTGGACAACGAATCGAGTCTACGTCAATCAGGACCAGGGTCATTTAGCGCGTATGCCACACAGTAAAGTAGTTACGCATGTAACAAAAATCCAAAAATAGGCATTACAGCAACCAGCGACGTGCCTGTTGGCAGGACCAAAGTTGACGAATAGGGCGGGAGAGATAATGGCGAGTGGTGCTCATATTGCCAGGAGTATCGCATGCATTCCACGAGCGGATGCGAAAAGCTGTGGAATGACGCAAAAAATGGAAAAATACGAAACCCCGATAGACCACCCGAAGAACAGTACGAAATATTTGCCTCGGGGGGAAACGGAAGTAGGCCTAGCCATAATAGCAACGTCACGACACATGGCAAAACATCCCAAATTCTAATCATAAGAATTATAATAATTATAATATAAATAGCTATAATAATTACCAGCAACCAGGAGGATACGGGCGTGGTAATGATTGGTATCTTAGAAACAATTATAATATAAATTATGGCAACAATAATACTTATTAAACTGCTAAGATGCTCAGCGCGCTCCTCAAGCCCCGGGCATGGTCCAATAAACGAAGTATCAAACGCAGCTAGGACAGAAGAATTGCGGCTTAAGAGGAAAGTAGAACAACAGGGAGAAGTATACGAGACAAATGCAGACCCGACGCAGTCCGGGAATAATTTGGGGAAGGAATCGTGCCAAGCAGACAAGCAGAAAAAAAATTTAGCTGCGAGTACAGATACGATAGGATACAACAAGTCGCCTCAAAACAGCCCTCGAATGTAAGAAGAGCAAAATGACAGTTGAAAAGAACTCGCTTGCAAAACTATAAATATACTTCAGGCAGGTATCAGCCCCCCCTCTCGGTATTTATGAGAGGATCTAAGCTACGAAATGGAAAAGTAAAATTTAACGCCGATACAGGCGCTAAAATTTAAATTATAAAGGTAGACAGTATCCTTCCGGACACTTTCATTGATAAAAGGACCAAATTTAAAATTGTTGGAGTTACGCACGGCGAGCGTAGCGCGTTAGATACAGTGGAAATACAGCTTAATGGCCTTGTATGCACATTGCATGTGGTCCCACGCGACTAATAGGATGGGACTTGTTGAAAACATGTAAAGGTCGCATATGTGCCGAGAAAAATTTTTTGCAATAAGGAGGCACAAAAATTAGATTAGAGCCAGAAAGGCTCGAGATCCTAGCCAGAACAAGGCAATTGATATATGCTCGTGTAAATAAAACGAGCGAAAACGTTAATATTGGTTGGGTTTCTTAACAGAAAATGGAAGAGGGAAAATTGTTTGGAAATTTTGTAGCTATTAATAACGGGGGAAAAATTTATGCGGAGTGTGTCAACATGCTTAAAAAAGCAGTCAGTATACTAGTATCTGAAGTTGAACTATTTGAATGTGAAGTAATGCGAGAGGCCGATTCATGTAGCGTCGAAGAGGACGGCGCTCAGGGCGTTAACAACGCAATGATAAGACTTTTTAAGGCGGACTGTCAGGAGAGTCAAAAATCTAGCTACACTACGGGCAAAGTAGCAGGAATTTCGGAAAATGACATCAAACGTTATATTTATGGGGAATAAGAAACACGCAGCAATACGTCGGACAAAGAGAAAAATGCATGAGTTAAAAAAATATTGCAACTTATTGACATTTATAATTTAAGCTGTAATGAGGAAGAGAAGTTACACATCCAAAAACGTATGAATATAATCCGTTCGTGTTTGGTCTGGACGGAGAGCGGCTAAAAGCAAGTAATGCATTAAAGCATTGTATCATGACTACGACGGATAAGCCGGTAACAGCGAAACGCTATAGGTACCTGCCAGCACTAAGAAAACAGATCAAGATAGAGATAGGAAAATTACTCGAGCAGGATATAGTTGAGCCATCGAAATCGCCATATAACTTAAAAATGTGGATAGTGCCCAAAAAAGCAGGACTGGACGGAGAAAAGCGTTAGTGAGTGGTCACTGCCTTTAGACTGCTGAATGAAATCACCATTAAGAGCTGCCATCCCTTGCCGTTCCAGAGTGATATACTTGAGCATTTGGCAACAGCGCGTTATATTACAGTCGTAGATTTAAGGCAGGGATTTTTACAAATAGAAATTTACGAAGACGACGCACGCAAGACGGCCCTTTCCGGACCAGATGCACATTAGCAATATAAGAGAATGCTGATGGGGTGCACGGACTCACCAAATACATTTTTAAAAGCAATGACTCTCGCCTTGGCAGACTAGGGTACAAAATCGAGGTTTAGTTGGCTCCGAATCTTGAGGAGAACCAAAGACGCTTTATGAGACTCTTAAAACGACTTGCCGAGGCTAATTTGACACAAAAAAACGCCAATTTTTAAAACGTGAGCTAAAAGTTCTGGGACACATTGTTGGTGAGGGCAAAATAAAAACGGACTCGAAAAAATCAAGGCTGCTAGAAAATACCCAAAACCAATAACTGCGAAATAAGTAAAACAATTCCTTGGATTCGTCTGGTATTACAGGAGATTTATCCAAAGTTATGCAAAAATATCTCAGCCACTCTCCAAACTCTTAAAAAAAGAAACAGAGTTCAAATGGGAAGAGCAGCAAGATCGAGCCGTTAAGACACTCGTGGATACATTATGTAGCGAGCTGGCTCTTGCAGCACCCAACCTAGACAAGCCCTTCATTGTAAAAACTGATGCGTCATATTACGCAACAGGTACAATACTGAGTCAAGGCGAACTTGGGAAAGATCAACCGTGCGAGTATGCCTCACGTTGTCTACGGAAAATTGAACTGCGATATGATTAAGAACTGCTAGCAATCGTCTTTGTGAAAGAGCAGTTCAGACCATATCTGTATAGGCGTAAATTTACGGTCGTTACAGACCATGAACCATTGAAGCATTACTATACGTCCAAAAAACCCGACAATCGATTTAATAGGCTAAAAGCAAATTTAGGAGTATACATCGCCCGGGCGCATCCAACAGAGTGCCAGACGCTTTCTCCCGCAATTCAGTGCTGAGAGAAGTGTATAAGAACACCGAGCAGTCGCGTCAAGAATTAAATCAATTAGCAAACGAACAAGAAAAAGAAGGACTAGCCGATAGCGACGGACCGCCAGCGCGAGTATTTAAATTACGCGCAACACTCAGAAAAAGGATTTAGGGTAGACCTAAGAAAGTAAGTATTAGCTGCTCAGAATCAAAAAGTTTGGACGATGAAGTACAAAACAAAAATCAATACTACGACGAGCCCAACGGGAATGAATCAGATACAAGCATCGATGGGCAAGCAGACGGCGAGGCAGACTCAAAATCAGAGGAACCGAATCACGAAGAGCGCCTACTGAGATCACAAAAGCGTACAAGAAAAGATATAGTATGTAAAATAAATAATAAGGATGGGGACTGCGGGAGGAAACTGCGGCAGTAATAATCACTCCGGGAGACGAAGTCATTTCACAGGGAAAAACTGACGGAAAGTTGGGTTCCATAATGAAATAACCAGGATATAAAAAGGGGTAAAAACAATGAAAACACCAGCAGTAGTACAGGCGAGGGAAAAGTTGCGAAAAATACGTAAAAGACAGCTCGACATACTGCACCAACAAAAACCGGAGTTATCGGTTACACCACAAATATTCAAGCCTTTAAAAGAAATAATAATAGCCAACTGCGACATGCCAAAAATTTCGAACCTGAACACGGCAGAAGATACAAAAGATAAGGGACGTGGAGCTGAAAGACTTTAAGAAACTACAAAAATAAAGCATACTGCCATGCCATTCGCAAGCAGGTACGGCAAGCCACTATAGCGAACGAGCGGTATGCACACACCTGTAAAATAGATTTTTAAAGTTTAAGGAGATAAAAGTTAGTAACTAGTAGAATATAAAGTAAGATGAAATAAAGAAAATCACGTATGAGTAAAGCTGTACTTCGAGGATAGGTTTTAAAGAATGTATGGATGATCGAACAGGAATAAACGCCTAAGTGCACGTAATGTAAAGAGAGAGCCACCCGCGCTACCAAACGCTACGAATAAGTCATTTTGTTTTCTCTCTCTTTTCTCCTCCCTTTATACCCTTCAAAATAGTGTTTGGATATTGTACTATCTTACGATTGGGGTATAAGTTATTACATATACATTAATACTAACGGAATAGCGCATCGCCACACAAGGAGAGTTATGCTATATACTCCGTATAAGCAGGGCAGGTAGGCGAGCAACTATAATTTACATTCGACGAGATAGTCTCGCACTCTTCGCGGAAGCGTATATGTAAGTAAATATAAATTTAGGGCAGTCAGCTAGCGGGATCTTATTTGTAGGGGGTTGCTTCACTTGCAAATAATTCGCGTGGGATAGGACGACGTCACACGAATAGTCTGGTGGGAAAATCGTACAGGGGCAATTGGACAGCGGGAGTCATAAAGAAAATTACTCATTCTATGTTTAAGGACCGGGACCATGCTGGTAACAGAACAACCGGAAGAAGTAGAGTTTATTAAGAGAAATCCTGGAATATTAGCAGAAAATTTGGATACGATACAATCAGTTGCGTGAACCTGAAAAATGATATGGTACGTGGATTGGAATCAGTTGATCTAGGAATTAAACGCATTTCTGAGTGCAAGCAGGCAAGCAAGGTGCAAATGCAGGGTAACGTTAAGAAGGGAAGATAAATGCGCAATGCAAATAGAACGGGCCACACATAGAGTCCTAAAAGTTCGAGAGAGAGTGGAAGAGGCGTACAGAGCAGTGGTGGGTTAGAAAATTGGTAGTCAAATGGAAACAGTGCAAGTACTTTAGTGACAAGCAACAGAAGCAGAAAAAAAGAAAATACAAGAATTGGTAAAGTCAAAACTGACTAACACAACCGATACAACTAAGTACCTAGCAGAACAATTGAGGGTTACCTCGTTTGATGATCATGAACTAGAGCTTCAGAGTATATAAAGGTTCGAAGATAAAGCGGGAAAAATAACGGAAGGGTTAAAAATAGTTACAGAATTCGTAGGCGGATATGATAGAGTATCAGAAATGGGGAGGAAGTTTGAACAGTTAGCCGAAAAACTTGTAGTGAGATTCGGAACTGCAACAGATATAATATACTTAGCCAGTCAAGGAGTGTCACATCTACCAGAGGCAGCATTAGGGGCTATGGCGGAAGCCAAAATTTTGGCAGAGCAACATAGACCGGACCTCATATTCCTAGTAAAAAAAAATAAAACAACGGAAGAGATGATTGGGGAAGTCACAGATATAGCTACCTTAGCGTTTAACAGGAAAATTATTTACGACGTAGAAGTACCACTAGTAACAAAAGAAAATTTAGATCTCCTCAGAATATCACCGTTGCCAGTGGAGTAAGTGGGATTGGAGGCAACGGATGTAGTAGCATATTCATAGCCAACGTACGAATATAAATAGAGCAGCGTGAGCGCGAAAAGATTTGCGCCAATACCGCAAGAAATCGTACAGCAAAGCAAGAAGCTGGGAAAAATACGTATATGCAAACAAATGGAACCTACACAAGAGATAGAAAAAGATCACCCTTCCAAGATACGGCTTATATTAGGCGAAACAGTAAAGAAATCGGAAAAATGTCGAACATTACTTGCCAAATTAAAAGGCACATATTGGATACGACTTTATGCAAAGAACCAGCATGCGTTTATTACCACGGCAGAGGAAAAGGAACATGCGCGGTGTGAACATACCGAGCACAAGACGCTAAGACTTACAAACTCAGGGGTAATAAATCTGGCGAGAGACTGCACAGCTCAAACATCCGAAACAAGACTAGATCCGGGGCAAGAGGAGGGAAGAAGCCAGATATTCATGTTTAAAAACTCAAACTTGAATTTGAAAGGGATTATACAAAAAATAAAAGGAGTAGGAGAAAGTAAGCTACTAGAATTGATATTAGCAATAATTAAAAGGGATGACTTACAGAAAGTTGATAAACAAGAGCACGGGCTCAATGACGGGATAAAAGCGGGAACAAAATTGACGGATATCATCCAACGCGTGCGCGAGACACTGCAAACAAAAGAGAAATTTTCCGATTGGAAGGGGTACGCGTTGATGGTGGCAGAGATAGCGCTAGGCGTGGGCGTGGCAGCAGGGCCATTCGGAATTTTAAAATGGAGGGCCTTGGTAATACTAAACCTATCTAGAATGCTTATAGGTGGAGGAAACAGGAACAATATAGCGAGAAATTGGAATACAACAAGACCCACGGCACCACAACCAATCGTCATCCAAGTCCTAGCAAGTCATCCAACTGCAATGAAACGGCAAGAACCAACAATCGTAAACTATCGCACTTCATCAGAAGTTATCGCAATGCATAATAAATTGATAAATAAAAAAAAAAAAAAAGATAGTTGATGAAAATTGATCAGATAATGTCATATGAGTGAGGTAAAGTAAAATATTTGAAAAATACAATAGATGTAAAGATAACATAAATATTAATAATATAAATGTAGCATTAATAATGATTATAGCAGGGAAAAGTTTTAAAAAACGTAGAAAAGGAGAGAGAAAAAAAGATACTAATAGTGATAAGAAAAATGTATGTCACAATAAAATTAAATGTGAATTAGTACTAAGTTTATGAATATTTAAATACTTATTGTAGAGAGGAAAGAGCAAAAACATAAACAAAATTTGTCATATTTAAAATATACACGAGAGGGGTATGAGAGAGCGGAGCGATAAATAAGAAAATGTGAAGTGAGCAGTGGCCCTCTTGGGGAGTGGAAGAATGAGTGTGAAAAGACACAGACAACGCGAACAACATAATACATCACAGCACACATACATACACACAGGTACACACTAGCAGCTACAGAAGTCAACGTCGTCGTGGGCGCCGACGTCGTGGCCCTGGACGTATCATGTAAAATAGCGTAGCTATATGTCCATGCGCCCGCCCCCCTCTTTCATGGGCCCGCCGTAGAGTAGTAGCGGGAGAGAGAAGACAGTAAGCTAGGAAGGATCGAGAGGGCAGACTAAGGTGGACTAGCGAAATGATAGGTACACTGGCGGCGTGATTCTTCCTTCGCATGCTTAACCAATAAACTAAGTATAGAGTAGTCCTTGTAAAATTATTCTCGTCAGCACCCGAGGCCATTATATCCCACGTAATAATTAGTTTAATTAAACGTGATTCACAAATTTTAAATATTTTCAAAGAAGCTAGAATTGTTATGTTACCAAATCATTTGTGAAAATTGTTTACATTGTAATTTTTGCATAAAACATTGAAGGTGATGTAATCTGAGAAATGTTTAAAAGAGCCATATGTGAGGGACGTAACGAGTTCGTAAAGATGCCTTTACGATCGAGTTACGGATGCTATTTTTCCTACCAAGGGTATACCACGGTTCCAAAAAGGCCCAAAGTAGGAAATAGTAAATCACGTACCTAGGGCGTAAATTACGAACAAAAGCGCTCAAAGGGTGCGGTTGGTGTACGTTCGTGCGCAAGACGCGTAAATTGTTTTTCCTACCCAGTGCACACAGTCCAATTTTGGGGACTCAAAGTAATTTCGCGGGCCCGAAGTGCTGCCCGAGAGCACAAAGGGCTTGCCGCACTTTGTGCACGCTAAGAATAGTAGTTCTCGTCACAAATGTGCATCTCTCCAGGGCGGTCCCTGGGCCCGAGGGCACTTGCGAAGCAACCGTTAATCATGATAATGATGATGATGATATAAATAGAGATGATAATTATGATGATGATTATGATTATCATGATCATAATTATGATGATGATATTAATAGAGATGATGACGATTATGATGATGATTATGATTATCATGATGATAACTATGATGATGATGATGATGATCATGATGATCATGATAATTATGATTATGATGATGATAATGATGATGATCATGATGATGATGATGATAATGATGATAATGGTGATGATCATGATGATGATACTGATGATGATGATGATGATAATGATAACGATTGTGATGATGATGATGATGATGATGATGCAGATATTGACGATGATGTTGATGATGATGATGATGATGATGATGATGATGACGATGATGACGCACAAGCGAGGGACCGTTAGGACTCCGCTGGTCGGATGCACATTAGTGACGAACGCTGTTTATCCTACAAAGGGTGTACCAGGGTTGCCAAAGTGCCCGAGGTAGGAAATAGTAGTTTTCGTCACAAAAGTGTGATCGTCTTCAGAGCGATTTCACGGCCCGAGTGTTCTGCAAAGCAGGCCCAAGGGTCCGTAGCGTAGCATTGGTTGGATCGCACTTGAGTGGTGAATACTGTTTTTCCTACCGAGGGTTTACCAGGGTTCCCAAAAAGCCCGAGGTAGGAAATAGTAGTTTTCGTCACAAACGTGAATCTCTCCAGGGCGGTCCCTGGGCCCGAGAGCGCTTGCAAAGCAACGCCCAAGCGACCGTTAGGACTCCTCTGGTCGGAACCACAGAAGTGGCAAATGCTGTTATTTCTACCAAGGGCATACCAGGGTTGCAAAAGTGCCCAAGGTAGAAAAAAAACTTTTTTTAAACTATAATAATCGTTAGAAAAACCTTAATAAGGCATAAAACTTTAGTTACTTTTATTACCTTAACTCTTCAATTTTTTAGAGAAATATGACTGATTTTTCAGAAAATTTATACAAACCAAACGAAATTACTCATAAAGATGATCACAAATGAAGAATAAATCTTTTTCAAAGCTCTATCAGATGTTACTATATAGAATTTAAAATTAGAATTTTTAACCCTAAAAAAAGTAAAAAAAGAAAGCGTATTTGACCATAGAAATCGTTATAGAATCCTTAATAAGTTACGAAACTCAAAGATTTTATGGACAGCTAAAAAGAATAATAAAAAATTAATAATAATTTTTTTATTACCAGAACTTTTTTGCTAATTACACAGATATGAGTGAACTTAAAAAAAAAAAAATAGTATTTCTGTAATAAAATCTGAACAAAATAACTGAACAAGATGATTCAAAATGGAAAATGGAGCTATTTTGAAGCTTAATCAGGTCTTACTATTGAAATATTCAAATTAAATTTGTTTGACCCTTAAAAAAGTAAAAAAACCCGTTTTTTGACCATAAAAATCGTTATAAAAACCTTAATCATGTATGAAACTTTAATTTTATTTCCGAGCCGCCATTAGGATAAGAAAACGGAATATTTATGCCTGAATCGTTAAAATCTACCGATGGGATCCTGAGATATGACTAAATATATACACACATGAACGAACACACACATACACAGACAGACTTTTTCTAAAAATTGTATTTTTTTAGTTTAGGCACTGTGTTGCGTACGATATGCGGGGCACATCGCACTGACTCACCCGGTTGACAACGCAGCTATCCAAGCGGAGAACTCGAGCGGGGGAGAGCAAGGGTATATAGGGCCCAGCGAGCTACAGTTGGAGGAGAGTAAGTATCGGGCTAATTTGGGGAGTGGACGTCGGATCTAACGATAGGAGCACACGCGCGACTCTGCATTCACGAGAATTGCTTAATAAAGTATAATTAATAACGAGTTAAGTTTTATTTCGTAAAGCTCCTCATTGCCACCTAATCCCACGTTACAGAATTTCGTGCTAGGTGTGGGGTGGCAAATATTGGATTTTTTTTTTTTTTGTATTTGCTGCTGTTGCTGTTCGGGCTTATACGAGTTCCGACGAGAAGCACACATAGTGCAGTGCCGTGAAAATCAAGCTTGAGTACCGGAACGGACCCGAACGGGATAAAGGATAAGCGAGTAGCTGTTCACATGAGCAATTCTCAACAACGATCTGGAAGTATACAAGGCAGAAGGTCAGAGCAACTTCAGGAAGAACCGTCAAGATAGTCGCGCTTCATCAGAACCAGAGCGGTGCTTCTGCCCATCAACAGCAAAAAGGGGAGTATTAATCGGAGGAAGATGACACTTAACATTATTATTCTGGCTTCGTGAATACTGTTGTCAAGGTGAGTGACCGTTCCATAGAAAATTTTTTTTTTTGGTTGTTTTATTTGCTTTTGGTGGTTTTTTCCCCTTTTTCTCTGACCCCGGGACAATAAAAATTAAGATTGACCAAATGAATGTAAAACGATAGAGGGATTATTTAGGGAACCCAGTGTTGACACAGGAAACGACCAAAAGTATGAACTCGCACTCGTATTAACTCAAGGATAGATCATTATTTCATCATCATTATTTACCCCAATTTCACCACCGAAAGAAAATACAGCGTAAAATTGGAATAGGCTATGTGAAAGACAAACGCCCGCACCGCTCTTTGACCTTCTTTTCTTATCCCTTATCGTTCGTCTCGTCCGATTATTATCAAGCCATTACATAGGTAATTAAATCCGGCCCCGCAACTTAAAGAATATATGAGCTTAACCGGGGCATACGTCTCATGGCACACCAATACACAAAAAAGAAAAATGATTCATTTCAGCGACGTCGTCCACGAGTCGGCAAGCGATAGCGAGGGCCCGAGTAATACGATAGCTGATACGTGCAGGCCGGGACCCGGCGGTGGACAACAAAAAAAACACATGGCGGAGCAGATGATATAATTGGAGCTCGAGCCGGATGAGTGTGAGAAACTTGACGCCCTCGACGAAAAAACGATGCCGATAGTAATGGGCTTGTTTTCGAAAATAAAAGTCAAGCTAAGAAATGCGGAGAAAGTAAATACGTCGCGCGAGGCGGCTACAGAAATCATCCAAAGGTCGCCAACGATGAGCAGAGAGCCCAGAAACAAATTTTTCGACACACAAGGGAACATAGAGCCTACAAATAATAAATCAAGCACTCTCGGCAAACGAATCATCGTGGGAAACACTAAAGGAACTGCAGAAATATGCGGGGCTCGAACAGAGGAAACAAACACACTACCGACGCAATGAAGCATGCCCGAGGAACAAGAATGGACGATTTTCACTACACCGTACAATAAAGATAAAGAGTTAAAAAACCTTAGGGCGGAAAACATACGTAATCAACAGCTATGGAATAGAGTAAAGGAAATGAGCAATGAACTTGAGAGAGTGAAGGAGGCCGTGTCTATGGTAGCAATACTACCACCAAGTCAAACTCGTATAGATTAAATAAGACAAATATTTATATCAGTCTTACAGTCAAATTAATGAACAAACATTAATACTATTCTTTTAATTAGACGTATGTGTGTGTGTGTAATTTTAA
>JAPYYV010006627.1:0-21882 GCA_030522625.1 Copidosoma aretas | reverse complement strand
GATCACACGTTTGCCACCCTCGGCTTCGCCTCGGGTAGCAATGCACGTGTGATCTAGAGCATTCTTTAATTTCCCTCCCTTGGTGCGTAATGTACTATTTTTCAATTGTAGATAATTAAGTAGGCTACAGCTATTACTCGAAAGATTTTCGTATACGACTTAAAATTTTCCTTAAATTTAATTAAAACTGAAAAAAGTAGGATTTTTGCCATTAATTTGTTAATAAGGCACGAAGTGGTCATACGATTTAAGTAGTCTTTATTCTGAAGTTGTAGATGAAGGACACAGGCTGCAGAGAAGAAAAACCCTCACGATGTGAGCGCATGTATATTTTAGTACACTTACCCAAAAATAGTATGAAAAGAAAGAGCAGCAACATAGTGCCCTATAAGATGACTTTGGACTTCACCCTTTTCGAAGAGTACTGCACTCTAAAGTTGTACCGTTAAGCCGAGTGTCGGAGAAATCTTCAGCAATGTGTCGAGGGACGAGAAGGTGAGCTTGGCCACTGTGTACTGAGTATACTTTTGATAAGAGAGAATCACGTCAAAAACAACGTTTCTTCATAGCGTGAAGTGAGGGTAAGCTTTGTCAGCGTCGTCGATTAAGATAAGAACATTACAAAACAGGTACGGAATCCAACGACGCACCCAACATAAAGAATACACAAATACTTCTTTCTCCCCCTCCTCGTATGCTGACGTGGTTTTTTGACTTTTAAAGTTACGCTATACTTAACATAATATGTATTGTACAATACCTACGGCTAACTATTGTAATATTTACGAGTTATGGCTCGGCAACTGCATGGAAATGCGTGTCTAGTCCAACTCAAGAAATAAACAACCCATAATACTCTTTTATAAAGGGTATAGCATCGTGTTCATACCACAACATAATAATTTTTTATTAAAGAGGTTTTTTAAAAAAAAATTACCAATTTTAAGATTACACACTACTGTTTGCCGCCATAAAAGAATGTCATTCGATGTAAATCTCAAAGAAATACAGTTTTCTGACTAAAAAAAAAAAAAACATTTTTAGAGTTACAATTAATGATATCAATGAGAAACAGTAAAAACAAAATTAATATAAATTTACGATGAGACCTGAAACCCTAGCTATTACTTTTTCGCATGGATTTAACAGTAGATTTCTTCAAGGAATGATTTAATGATTGATTAAATATTTTTGACTAATGAATTTATTTTATCGAGGTCTGTATTATTTCAGAAGGCTCACACCTAATATATAGCTCATATTGTGAGTACGTTATTAGAAAATATTTATTAGAAGTTATAACAAGTTTCACTTAAACTGAGAATATTATAGCTAGTGTTCAAAATCGTGCGATTTTCATCATAAAATTTTATCAAATTTTTCAGATACCAAGGATTGAAAAAAAATTCAACAAATCAACTGAATCTCTTCCATTTTACATGTTATTTGTAGATTTTTGGGCTTATTCTCTTCTTTAAACAAATTTATTAGGAGTCACCGACATAAAATTTGCAAATACTTCAATAGGTTTTCTAGACAATTCAATTGTTTATACAGAAATACGAATTGAATTTTTGCAAAACCTATTGAAGCTCACGCAAATTGTATGCCGGTTACTCCTAATGAATTTGTGTAAAGAAGAGAATAAGCCCAAAAATCTACAAATAACATGTAAAATGGAAGAGAATAAGTTAATTTGTTGAATTTTTTTTCAATCCTCGGTATCGAAAAATTTGACAACAAAATTTTATGATGGAAATCGCACGATTTGTAACATTAGCTATATTATTTTCAGTTTAAGTGAAACCTGTTATAACTTCTAATACATATTTATAATAACGTATTCAAAATATGAGCTATATATTGGGTGTGAGCCTCATTAACTAAACTAACTTCCGTCAGTTGACAAGATACTAATACCTTGGGATGATAACTTTTATGAATAAATAAAATTAATATGAGTATTTATCATGGCAAAATATTTTTTATTTTGTAAATTTCATAGCAGCTTTTTTATTTTTTATCTCAAGGTCGTGATGTAATATTAATCATAGCACTAGCATTACAATTTTGCTACAAAAAGACAATTTTTTTTTTTACTTAGCACTTATTCTGTACATTTTGCGAATAGACATATAAATAGTGATTTTCAGCAATAATGTGCATCTCTCCAGGACGAAAATTGTGGTTAACGGTGCTTGTGAAGCAACGCCAGCAGGACTGTTGTGATCTCCCTGGCCAGATGAGCAGTGTGTTGTGGCGAATGCTAGTTTTCCTACTGTGGGCACCAAAGGCACTCACAAACGCCCAAGGTAGGAAAACGCTTATTTTTTTTTATGTGTACTGTTATAGGTTATGACGTTGATTTAATCATTTTCTCTGAAACTTATTATTAAAATATATTTCTGAAATTCTTGAGGAACAAAGTTTTCTGTTTCTTATTCAGAAAACAGCCTGGATATTAGCCATGACTTCGGAAAAATATTCTTAATATTATAATTTCGAAAATAAATGTGAAATTCAAAGTTAACGGTATTAGTCTTTAAAAGAACTCACAAGAAACGTATTTCAAAATTTAGAAAGATGTTTATATCAGTATATATTACAACGAAGTTTGATTGTAAACTTTTTTTCAGTAAATTCTAGTGTGTTTACATATTAGATTTGTTCGTGCCCAGTTTTGGTTCGGTCTCGATCTTATAATTTTCTTCGTAAAAAAATACCTATATTTACCAGAACCAAACATGACCATGTTCTTTATTTCGTATAAAATTTTTTTCTACTAACCACATTGCGTTCGTTATAACATGTAAACATGCTTTTTTTCAAATTTTTATGTACAAGTTTATTCGACATTTGCATGGACAATTTATTTCATCCTTTAAAATCTTGACTCATTTTACCAACTTGTTGGACTATATATTGCAGGCAGTACAAACTCTATACGAGACACAATGTAATAAAAAAGTTGAATAATAATCTGCATAGAGATCATCATGAACATATTGTTTCAGTATAAAATTTGCAACGAGTAAACGATTGTGTAACAATTTTATTGACTTTCTTCTAATCCATAGGTAATAAACTCAATAGTTAATATTTATTTAAATGCAATTTTATGATTGAATAAATTGATTCCGGTTTCGCGCAAAATACTAAATACTTACGTAAAGTATAGGAGCGGGGGGGGGGGGGGGGGGGTTGTCGAAAACCTGAGGATTCGGGAAGAATGACTTACGCAAAAAATGGATAATCCCTATAGGATTAAGAAAAAATTAAAACTTTGTATAGTTTTTTAAGGTGTGGCAAAGCACTTCGAGGCCCTGAGGCACGTATAGCACTGATGCAGGACTGGCCTAAATGCCTTCCAATAAAGAGAACAAAAAAACAAAATACACCTAAACGTCTGACAAAACGCTCACGACGACGACACACGACGAACGAATGGCAACCCCAAGGTCGACAATACTGCTTAGCTCTGCTCTGCTCTGCTTAGCACTAAACTCTGCTTCCAAGAAAGGTTCCACCACAAGCTGTTCGTTGGGATCGAAAGCTCCCGCAAAGGGAAATAGCCGCAAAGAAAATTTGGAATGCAGAATTCCGTCACGATGCTTAGCTATAGTGTACACACTCTCAAGACCAGAAAAATTTGGGATACAACTACCTTAAGATAATATACTCACGAAACTATAATAACGAGGACGCGACAATGACGTAACCAACAGCGAAAGAGAGAGAGATGTGATATGTTTATTTTTTCTACCTCGGGCACTTTTGCAACCCTGGTACGCCCTCGAAAAAATAGGATTCGCCCCCACGTGCATCCGACAAGGGCGGTCCCAACGAAAACTATTATATTAGGCCTCGGGGTTCAACCCCATTACGCCTTGAATCAAATACAAAGTAGTAAGTACATATAGACGCTTTGAAGTCTTACATAAACTTTATAATCTGTGTTTCTTTCGAAATAATTATAATGTAGTAATTAAGTAGTGCAAGAGGCCCGCACAAACTAAGCACTAATTAAACTAAGCATATTGTGCAATTGTACATTCTAACTAAAAAAATCTAAGTGCAAAGGTTGATGACATACACACAATTCGACAAAAGGAAAATAATAGACAGGAGCACTCAGCTTGCTGGAAGAAAGAAAGAGAAAAGCAAAATATAGTCTAGTTAAATGATAAATTACATCAGGTGACTAGTAAAACTTAGAGCAAATGCACCACAGGGTAAAGGTTACGACTTTTCCAGACAGGCATATCTATTAGACAGTCATGGAAAATAAGTCAACAACGTCTCAGATCTCAATAATACTGGCTTTTTAAGGCGAAGCTAAGAGTGACATACATTAGATATAAGACTCCATTACTTGCTTTTGTGATGTGTTTGCGATTTTTTATGCCTTAACAAGGAAAAAAAGGTACCTTTGTTTTGCGTCGTGGGATGAAAGTTCATACTTTTGTCCCGCAGGTACGAAATAGTTATTCACATAAAAAGTGCGAAAAAGACGAATTTACGCACAAGTGTTGCTTGACTCGGACGAGTCACCGAAAATAAGTGCTAGTTGATCATACGAGTGTGTAGCACGAGTGATGATTTAAACGGCACGAGTTACCGGCCACGAGTGCGAGTCAAGCACTATAATATATTTAGTAACTACGCGAGTATATTTTTCGTCCCACACTAGTTGAATAATGTTTCGCAATATATGTGTAGAAAATGAATTTATACTTTTAATTAGTTACGTATACGTTGCATATTTACTTCTGTATAATAGGCATTTATCATTATAATAAATGCCATGTTTAACTTATTATTTTAACAACATAACAGTTTATGAAAATCTAAAAAAAAAATGCTTCCTTGAAAAAGTTGTGTGGGGTCCAGAAGTAGCAGCGTGCTACGCACTCGTTTGGTCAACTGGCACTTATTCCTGGCATCTCCAGCAAATCGTGCGCGCCAATCATAACTCATTTTAAGGTGCAGTTAAACATGAATATTTAAGGAGGGATATACAAAAAAGCAGTATAGTCACCTCGGACAGAAAATAACCTACCACCGCTTGTATTTCTATTAATTAGCCACACGAGCACTGACTAGGTTGGTTCCTAAAAAAAATCTTTATTTATGTAAAGATCTAAAAGACTAGCTATAAGCTTTTTGTATTGATTAAATAGTATGATTTCTGTAAGGACCGAATAATTAATTGGTTAATATGTTGGTCCCATCAATTTTTGTTTTTTTGAAGACTTCCTGGTCGGATGAACATGAGTGGTGAATCCTACTTTTTCTACCGAGGGTTTACCAGGTTTGGAAAAGTTCTCGATGTAGGAAAATAATTTTTCAGTCGAAATATTTCGTTTTTTAAAGTTTAATACTGGACATTGAGGGGCATTATTGTTAATATACTGTTCATTTTCAATTAATGTCGATTCTTTTGTCGTGTGCAGACTATATCATTCTAATGATTGCTTGTTTGAAACAGTTTGTTATCTCATTAGATAAAGCTCATTTAAAAAAAATTAACATCATCCATACTTTTGAATGATAAAAAACTTCTGGTAAAAAAATTTACCTAACTTATCGTATTTTACAGACATTCTCTATTTAATATAATAAAATAACCAAAAAAGAATTCATTATCTCAAAAGTCAATACAACAAATAATAACAACTAATACAAATTTTTTGCAATTTTTTGTGATTGCTCAAATTTCACAAAGTATTTCACAACAATTCTTCGTGTTCAAGAACTGCCGTTGCCCTTTGCACATACTTAAAAAAAAAGAACTTTTCATTTGCTTAAACTTTTCATGCTTGAGATTATTCTATGGGCACTGCTTTGGAAAATAGAGTTTTTTGACACACAGAACTTTCATTTGAGGTGTTTATGTGTAGATTATTGCTTTTGTTTAGTAGTATATTACGTCACTGAGGTGCAAAGTACAAACTTGAGCGTCCGAACGGCGCAGTTGTTGTATGTTTGTGCCCGAGTCGCAAGTATTGTTTTACTTATAGAGGGCGCAAAGTGAAATTTCATGCTTGTGGGCACACTTCACGCCCACCGAATCACTTTGCATTCACGGGCAGAAAAGTAATTTCGGCCTAACATCAAACAGGCTCGATCTGTATGCAAAAATTGGATCCAAAAAAAAGAGCTCGTTCCCTGTTACGAACTGGTTGAATAGAAAATGTTTCAACTATATAGTTTATGACCTAGTTGTTTCTCAAGAGTGTTGAAAGCTCACATTTCATCGAAATCTTTAAAAAAAAATACTTTAAAAATGAGATAATATATTTAGAAATACTGCGTTAGCGGACTCATATTTTTTTCAGTCATAAAATTTCATAAACTCATTTTTGCAGAAAATATGTTAATTTTCATTAAAAATTTTTACATAGATTGTTATTTATTTTTTTAGTCTGAAACCGAGACCATCCAAGCTGTTATCCACGGAGCCACAGAGTTTCTACAACCGTATTTGTTACTTAATTGATGCTGGTGCAAGTTACTTCATTAGATAAGTTGAATTTTTAACTCTTGTCAACCATTAATTTCATTTTAAGATTTTAATTTTTGTGAAATTTCGCTGATTTTCAGATGGACAACTTGTAATTTGGCCGGGTGGACTCCCCGTTCCTCGCCTCGCTGAATGATACTCCCGAACCTCCTTAATTTCATTTTGCCAAAACGCAGAAATTTGAACTAGACACATGATTTCTTAGGAAAGATTTCTCAACGTGAGAAGCATCATTATTTTTGGATGGTAATATGTATTTACGATAATTAGTTTGCAATAGATATAGAACACTTCATACGCTCAGTTGTCCAAGCAGCACAAGAACATAGGTTCATAAGAATTGAAAAACAAGTCAAGGCAAAAGAGGAAATTGTATGTTTAGTTTATTTTCTTATTTTTTCTTATTTTACATTGTGTTCGTCATACAAAAACTTCAACTAACTTAAAACATAGGGTATACGAAAAAAAATTTGAAACGATGTTATAGAATATACTATCTCGATATATTTAGTAACGTCATTTTGAAAAATACATAGCTTTGATAATACCGTGTTTTACATATCTAGACAGTAAAATATGACGAATGACGTTTCTTCGAGGAACATTAGTTTTATTAATCGTTGTTTAATCGTTTAGTAATGCATGATAAATTTTTACTTTACAACTTCTACAATTTTTCTGTCTTGAAATTGAAACAATTATTCATCGTAAAAAACATGAGATGCAATACGTATTTCACCTACTTTTCGCAATCAATCCTTGCCTTCTTAAAGAGCCTTCTCTGGCTAAGAGAATCAACTGTTTATGAGACTTTACACAAAGGTTAATCAATGTATACTGAATCCCCAGGTTTAATTTTACGCTTCTGTGTATAGATAGCTAAGAAAATATTTCAACTTTTAACGTGATGTCTTATGTTATGAGAATCAGTACTCTCTGGCTATAAAACTTGCAATATCGCGACAATTTACGTTAAGATTTGGTTGAGAGTTCATTCCTGAGTAATAAAACTTCTTACGTTCATGGATTAATCGTTCATATGCTCATGCATGTAAAGTATTGAAGTAAATAAATGCAATAATTATTATACGGAGAGCACATTTCTTATGCTGGCAATGGTGCGCTGTAAAGCAACGTTATCGCGCATCTCTTTCGCACACCTGTGTTATGAATCTTTTTATTATCAATGTGATGGAACATCTTGGCAAGTTCTAATCTGTGTGAGCTCTGGATTTTAATTTTCGCAGGAAACAGCACAAAAGCCGGCTCTTTTAGCCGATGCCCCGAGAGTTTGCATTGGACATTATAATGTATAGCTCCACGGTGGATGATTAACTTCTGGACTTGGAAGCGTTATGGGTTGCCGTAGAAGAGGGGCTTCTTTGTTGTGAGCTCTCATTGTGGCGCGTTTTAAACATATATAGGTATCAAAGAGATGATTGCGAGCGTATATTCGGTGTACTATTTTTTACTTTTCAAAAATGCTCAAAATGTTTAAAAATAAAGGGTTTTTAGATGAACGTGTCAGCAAACTTATAGAGTTTGTAAGTTTGGGAAAGTCTTGTTGGCCAAACTTTGCTAAATTTATAGCTGGGAAAAACTTGGCGAATTTTTGCCAAACTTAAAAATCTCCACGCGAAGGTTGCCACTATTAGTTAATAAAGCAGAGTTCGGTATAGGGATCGAACCCGAGTTTTATTGAGCACGTGTTCGTATTGCTTCTTTTGCTGCAAGCGCTCTTTTTGCTTGTTTGTAAAAATAATCAGTCACAGATGGTCTAGCAGCTCAAGAGTTCGGATATGTCGTACAATCTACGACTCATTTTAAAAATTTAATCAATGAACTGCGATAGTTTGATAAATGCGTAAATTCATCCAAAGTTTGAAACACGATCTCAATTTTTGATACTTTTGATTACGTTCTTGATTCCAGTGTGTATACTGTACTGTTTCCAAGTCTGTCTTATCATTAGTAGCATCTAATCATCTTACAATATTTTGTCATATTGGCACTGTTTTAGTATCCTGATGTTATTGTAGGTCCGGACTATCATCTGTAAAAATATATTTTTTTCTAAATATATACAGTCCACACATTCGATTCAGCACAGTAGAAAATCGATTTTTCGTCATAATTTGATCAAACAAATTGTTTTTACAAATTGAATTCGCAGAAACAATTTTAAATTCCTAAAATCCTGACACCAATTATTCTATCCATGCACTTCATCATTGGTAAATTATGTAAGGATTTCGAGAAATGCAAAAAGTGTGAAATTTGTATTGTTTAACTTGATTTTGCAAAAATATGGTTAAAAATGGGATGCCAGCAACATTTAAAGCGCATACCATTGTAGAAAGGGACCTCGCGAATAGTGGATAGGACATTTCACCTATATTTTGTCCGGACATTTCGACGATTATATTAATCCGGAAGAAGGGAATACGTCCGATTTTAGCGGAATACGGTTTTATCCCATCATCGACGCTAAAAGAAAAAGAACGTGCCAAGACCTGAATCGCGTGCTCTTGGTACTTTCCTTATTGTTCAAAGTGTCAACGACGAAAAACAAAAAATTAGCCGAGGTGTGTGTGCCCCGAAAATTAAATTTTGCGCTTTTTGGTACGCTGATGAGTAAAAGATACAAGGAGTTTTCCCCGCACGCAAGCGTAAGCAGTCCACTCGAACGGGCACTTGGCGCTTACAATAGGTACCGGCGTCTCGGAAAAAGACTCTCCGCCCCACCCTCGGCGAACAATGCCCACTGCGGTCGCTGTCGCGCGAATCCAAACGCCAAGGCGGAGAAGAGCGAGCTCTCGGCCGCGCTCCAAAAATCGAGGCACCCTTTCTTCCGAGGACACGCGGGCGACGCATCCACGCTTCCGTTTGCTGGGCGCATAGAACGCGAGCGTACAGGACTGTTCGCGCGCACGTGCGACACGCGTCGAATGCCGAGAACAATGGCGCGGCGCGACGAAGGATGATGATGATCGGACGCGGTGGCGCGCGTTCGACGAGCGTTTCTTTTTTCTGTCTCGCTCGCGTTCACGATACGTGCTTGATGCGATGAAACGTATAGACTCATTGGACTTTGGCCAGCGGGGGATGAAGCGTCCTTTGGGTCGTGCGTTCATCACGCGGTGCGGGTGATGGTGTTTTGTTCATGCTCCATCTTCGACAGTCAGTGGTGCACCGTAGGTACGCGTGACGGACGGTATTTTTATTTTTAACGCAGTGAAACGCATACCTGAAAAATTATGCAAATTTTGTAGACGAAATTTGAACTATTTATGGAGGGGGGGGGGGGGGCTCCAGCGTGATGTCGAAACTATGTTACACCAATCTTACCACGTTACGTTCAACCCGCCGGTCAACTCGCGAGAATACTCAACGAATCGGACCGAAAAAATTCACAGACTTTTTCAGTGTTTGTCAGAAGTTTACAGGTTGAGTGGCGTTCCCGAAAAAAAATTTAACCTCCAAGTGACAATTATGATCGATAAAAGTATGTTGCGGCTCATCGAAAATCGGAAATTTGGTACAATACTACATTGTGCCCTTTATAAATGTTGTTCCGAAAAAACAATGCACAGTGATAAAAGTTTTTTTACAGTAGCAGTTAAAGAAATAGCAAATTATCAACGATTACCAAAATATATTTTCACAGCAGTAAGTCGTTTTGTTCACTCCTTCCGATGACCACGTACCCTTCTCATTATTAGTAAGAAGATTTTCAAGGTCCAATGAAATATAAATGTCATCATATTTTTCTGGACTGTCACATTTGATCATTACAATAGATAAAAATATTTCAAGCTCAAAAAAAATAATTTAAAAACCACGTGCAGCCTAAATTGTTTTGGAATGTAATTCCTACCTAGTGTATGATTTCACGACTTTCATATTTGTCCGTATCCACACATAGACAACAACATCAGGATTACGGTAGCCTGCTTATATCTTCTCTCGTTTCGTCGAAAAAAAATTGACAGACGTATGGTGTCGATTTTTTTGTTTCACGCAACGCAACAACACCCTTACCGAAGCGTTAATAATCCTCATGAAAAACCATGGACATGCAACAATGAAGCGCGAAAAAATGAGTAACGAGTGTGAGAGGACGTCGGAGCTTTGCAACAAAAGGCTTGCGGTTGGCGCGTCTGGAGCGGAGACGCGACCAAGCGATAAGGAAAAAAGGAAAGGCATGGACGGGGGTGAAATTGAGGAATAACGGCCGGGCTGGCGGGCGCGAAAGGGTCTTTTATTTATGAAGTATTTGCCCGGGCTCGATTTAAGAGGAAATCGGAAAGCTATATGTGCGAGCCAACTGCCATGTTTATGGTATAGGTGTAGGGGGTTCGAGGGGGCGGGGGAAGATGGAAGGATCGAGGGGGAAGAAATGAACGAGCTTATGGCCATTTCCGAATCGCTAAGTATACTGCTCTGCTTTGTGCCGTATGAGCGAGTCTCTTGAAAATATCGTACGGAGCATTTGAAATATTATTTCGTCAACATCCGACAAACGGCATGGTTTGAATGTGCTTTGTGTGTATTTTGATTTAAACGTACATAAGCGAGATGTTGTAATCACTTATTAAGGAGGTTCAATGAATTTCTCAAAATGCAGAGAAAGCAATAAGTCATTCTACAATAACTATTCAGAGGGACAGGATGCTGGAGGAAATTTTTCAATATTTTCTACCGCAAAATTTTGTATTGATGAAAAATAAGCCAGAACTTATTACTGTCCACGAGAGCTTGAGCTTGGAGTGGAAATTTCATCGATGAAAAAAATCATTTTGAAAAAATTCACACAGTTTCCTGACACTTTGAATGGTTGTTGTTGAAAGTTTCACTGCTTTCTCTGCATTTTAAGAAAATCATTGAACCTTCTTCAATGCGTTAAGAATGTATAGTATCTTATCACGTTTTTAAAGACTTTGTATACTAAGTTGCACACTGTTCAAAATCCGTTCAATTATAAACAGAAAAATTATGTTTGAAATTGAGCAGACTACGCACGTTTTATGTACATTATATTTTACACGAATTTCGTGTTAAGAACGCATGGATCTTGTTGTTAAACTAATATCGTATAAACAAACTTTGTCTATACAAAGTAAACTATTATGTGTGATTTACACGAATAATAAAGAGTAAAATAGTAAACTACAAAAAAATTTTAACTGTGTGTGTATTCTCATAATTTACGCAAGAATTGTGTTCTTATAACATTTTTCACGAAATTCGTGTCATTTCAATATGACGACACTAAGTTTTTATCATACGATATTTGACTATATATTGAAATTCATAGTCGTATAAAAGAATTTTCGGGTTTTACTTGTATATAATTGTATCGATAAAACTGTTGCCAGACCAAAACGATACAATTAAAACACTCTATACCAGTTTTTTTTCATGGAAAGTGAGTAAAGGCGCTTTGTTGATTTTTCGACTGATTTATATTGGAAATATCACTCTAATAAAAAATGTTAAATTCTGTAACTGATTTTTATCACTTTTCGTTGTGCCTGTACCATACTATAAAATCATCAGAAGAAAGTATTTTTTGTTTACGAGATTAAAATTAAATTCGGAAGGTACCACTATCAGTCGATCAATACCTTTGCTGAGTAAATCAAAGTAAATAATAGCATCTGAGCAGCACAACTACAGTAATCCAAACATGTTGGCCTAGGAGCTTCGGATTTCCACTTTTTTGCTAACCCGACTACTCTCCCCCACCTCCTGCTCTCCGCTCTGGCTAAGCTCCAAATCTACTCTACAAGCTTTTTCTATTTCGCCCATCCCCCTCCTTATACTTGCAGTCTCTAACATCTCCGTTCGCATGATTTATCGTTTTATTGCCCTCACTAAGGCTGCCGCAATACGAGACGATACGATATTTTCCAAAATATCGCCTTGTTCTTTGAAAATATTATTTCATACATTATTTTGGAATAGTGTTCCTTGATTTAACGATTCATTAAAATTTTTAATCGTCTTGTCACAACTGTATGTACTACAAACCTTGAATACACGCAAATTTTTAATTTTGTAGAGAAAAACAAAAAGGCTCAATTGATGGAGAACTAATTTTCTCTTATAAACATAAGAATAATATCAATCGCCAAACACTGTATACGTTTATCGTCTCTTAATAAATAAGATACCTCGAAAATATTCTTCTCATGATTTTTATGATATTCATTTGACCCTGAGTCATTAGCTACTTCCATTATTCTCTTCTAACGTACTTCTTTATTTCATTGCCATTGGGAACTTATCACCCAAAAAAGACTTGGTGTTTGTAAATTAATTTTCTTTAATCAGAAATATATACAAATGAAATGCTTCTAATGCATTTCTAGAATTTGGAGAACCTATGAATGGCTGGTATAAAGTACATTTCATTTGGCGAGCCGTATAAAATATTTTAGTTACTTTGAGCACGAATATGATGTTTGTTCCACTATTTTCTAATTGTTAATAATACGTGCTTGTTCAATAAATCAAAACAATATCGCAAGCAATCGACACGAACATTTTCTATTTAAATAAACTTTTAGGTGTAGGGAAAAAAGTTTTTCAAAGATATCGACATTCGAAATGATTAAGATGAGGATACAGAGGAAAGAATACTAAAAAATTATGAGATTTCAAATGTCAACAAAATTTATTTAAAAAATTGAATATCAATTGAAAAATACATACTTATTTACAAATTACATACATACACTTAAATATATACACTTATTTTATAAATTTTGCGCACTATACACAATTCGCTTTTGAAAATTACGAAATTTTCAGTCATTTACTCGGTCATTTATTATAGCTTTAAATAAATAAAACCATTTTCTCATCTAGTAATTTTAGTTAAAATCCGGTAGCATGTGATAACTTTATCGTTCTGGTCAAGCAAAGAAAACTGCAATGTAGCTTGATATTGTCGGTATGGTAACTTCCGTAACTTTAACGACGTATTGATAACATGAGTGTTTTTTTCACCAGCTTTGAGTGGACATTTGTTGCTCAATAACGTGCCACAACCGTCCTTTTGAAGTGATGGGATGTTCCAATTCTTTCTACGATCTTTTGGCATCGTAATTTTAATTTGTGACTTCAAAACCGTAGTATTTTTATCTGCAATGATAATTAAATAATTATTTATTTTATAAGTCATCTACTAAAAAAAAATTGATCTGCAATGTTTTTAAAACATTTTCAAATCAAAATACAAGTCTTTTTTTCAATTTTTTTATTGATATTACTCAATTACTACAAATTAATAAAATTTTAATTACGCTTACCAGTATAAAAATCTATTTCGGCTGATACCATTTGATTCCTTTTGAAATAACATGGTTCAGCAGTGCAACCTTCAATTTTAACATCATGAGGTAGTTTGCCTACACTGCATTTCTTGAAAGGTGTCGACTGGCTTCGGATTACTTGCACAAATAACGCAATAACGATAATATCTTTAAAGCACACGAAAAAATAATTAATAGTATAATAATCTGGTCTCATATATCTATACAATGTAGAAAATTTTGTATGTAAAAGAATGTAATATTTAGTAGAACATAACACTATTATTAATTAAAAGAAAAAATATATCATTTACCGAAGATGAGCTGCATTTTAATGACTTAGTGATAATTATCGTGGATAATTTCTTGCAAAACGAATAATGCGACTAATAACAGCTTTTAAAAATCAGCAGCTTATATAAGCATCAAACTGTTGATGGCATTTATAGTTAAGTCAAGCTTTTCAATTATTGGCTTTTCTAATTGTGTTTACTCACACGTCGGCCTAATTACCCTTTATATTGATCCTAAACCTCAGATCTGTTACTCAGGTGGGGCCAAGGTTTCTTTTGTGAATGACGTAATATCATTATGGTAATTCCTTTATTAGTAACATACAATTTTACTGATAACGAATGTCTTCTCAAACTAATGAGATATTTAGTTTGGATTACGCCTGAACAACTGGAAGGTAAATATATTTTAATTCGAAATGTAATTTATCTCATGGGTAAAAATATTTATTTCAACGACCCTTCATGTTGCATGAATTTAAAACAGGTGCTTGATTATTACTTCATATATAATTACTTCATACACCTATCGCAGCATAGCATGGCAACATATTTTACAATGGATGAGATATGCATCATGTTATACTTTTAACCAATTCACTGATCAGTATTATTATTATTATTGTTATTATTATTATTATTGCAGAGTAGTTTATAATGGGAAAAATGAAGAACTATCATCCAAGTTTCAGTTTTTTCATTCATCAAAACGTTCTTTTAAATTTACCAGCGCTTTCAAAAATCAAGTGCGCAGTCTTGCCCAATAAATTACTTTTATTTACTAGCAATTACATACTAAAAAACCATTACCAAAAAATCAGCGAAAATCTTTCTCAATAACTATTGCTTTATTTTATATGAAAAATGTAAAATATAATACTTAAAATTGTAATACAGGTATACTCATTTCCGGAATTTAAAATCATTAAAACTTAAATCCATTGATAAGTAGACTATACCTCTCTCAGAATTTTATTACAAGCGAAACGATGAAAAGGAGAAAGAAGGGAGGTCTTGATACAAAAAAATCGCCATCGCGCGCGGAAAACGGTAAACACGTGTGGAACCTCTATCCTATTTAATGGATAGCACAAGTCACATGCTTAGCAGCCGAAAATACGGTATAGCATAGGGAAAAACCACACCACTCGTGTTGTTAGGATTTTCTCCGTACCTACATTATAGCACATTATCACGGGATCAAACGATGCTACTCATAGAATTTTCGGCTGCTTAGTATACGAATTTTTCTGTATATCGCGTAAAAAATGTCGACATTAAGCTAAATACAGGTTTTCTCCATGTACACCTTTTTCCGTGTGATGATTAAATGTTCAATTTGGCTATTTAAATAACTGCAAAAATTCATAAGTTTGATACTTATGTAAAATTGAATGATGTTTATCGGTACTAGGGCACATTGTTCTCCACAGGATGATATAAAATTTACAATTTCAATAAAAAAAAAAAAGGCATCGAGGCGTTCTTTCCTCTCGAGTCAACATATGTTTCGAAGTATATCATCGACGCGAATCGGTATGTCAAAAACCAAAAACAGCAGGACCCGATAAACACGCTCCGGCACACAAATCGGAGAAATAAAAAAAAAAAAACTATAAAGAAGCTGTCCAAGATCCGTCCGCAGAGCCCCAAAAAGCAAGACCGGAAATCGAGGACACGCGTGGCTCTCTCTTCCCACTTCCCGCTGCACACACGTCGAAAGCATGATATACAGTGCAAGCGACCGGAGGTGTGGTGGATACGATACCGGTTTTCGGGCAAAGGCGCGCCGTCCCAACGGCGATGACGACTTTCACGCGTCCGCGGCCGACCTCGTGCCGCAGGTGCCTTTGACCTTGAGTTCCCTTGAGTTCGGCTGCACAACTAGGCCGGGCCCCCGAAAGCAACGCCGCGTGTTCGACTTTCTTCGCTCCCGAAGGCGCTTCACTCTCTCTTTCTCATCTCCTCTCGTCCTTCCCTTCTTCTTTCCTCGGCCGGTAGCTCGCACGTGGACGCGAGATATTTCAATAGCCTCTGAGAGGGGTACCGTTATTATCGTACGCCGTATCTGTTGGGGGCTCGGTTGGGGGAGAGGAGAGAGGGAAATTTTAATTTTTTCCCTTCTCTTTCGTTTGATCTTCTTTTTTATCGACTATCTCTTCAAGTAGTGTGTGTTTTCGTAATGCTCGTGAAAAATTGGGGTATCCGTGTCAGGAGTTTTAGAGGTATAGTTTCGATCGATGAGTCGCCTTCTCGATCGATTGGTAATTGGAGATAAGATGATTGTTGGCTTCTTGCTACCTGTTCGTCTCAATAATAATGCACTGCTATTTACTCTTTTAAAAAATCCTAAATGATTTCTGTTTCGAGTCAAATTGATCGATGAACTCTATTAATTTAAGTACTTGAAGGTGCATACATGTAATGTTTTATTAAACCTTGTTGGAATCTAATAATTAAATAATTTGAAATAATGTGGGATCAAAAACCTTTTTCGTCTCAGATAATCTTATAGAGTAAGCTTCGTATCGGCCGAAAATTTAGAATCCTTAAAAATATAGATCAGAAACGTTTTTATAGTGTTTAGAATGATAATACATCTTTAAAAAAAGGATTTTTATATCTGTGTGTTTGATTGTTTGTGTGTCCGTGCGTGCGTGCGTGTGTGTGTGTGTGTGTGTGTAATCAGTCATATCTCAGAAACTCTCAGACATATTTAAATGATGATACAGGGCTTCAAATATTTGTTATTCTATCCTGAAGAAACTTCCGTTTGTTTTTTAAATAGTTATGTCTCAGAGTATTAAAATAGTTTCATTTTAAATTTTTAATCATCCTGCTGCGTTATTTTGTATCTTTTGTATTAACGAAATAATAAGAATTTTATTGTGAAATCAGTCATATCTCAGGAACGCATCAACAGATTTTAATTATTCAGAGATTGATATGTTTGATTTTTCATGCTCATAGCAGTTGAATGATAAAAATATACCTATGTACCTTATACGGCTTTTTAAAATGATATTTTGAATCCTAAAAAAAAGATTTTCGATATTGTTCGCATGAAATTTTTTTTTCTATATTTTCATTATTAAGGTTCTACGATTTTTTTGGAAAAATCATTACTCGAAACATTTGCACAATAATTCAATAATATTTTTGATATATTTTCGCTAAATTCCGTATATTAATTTTGGTAATAATTTCGAACAGTTGGTTCAATTGTACAAAGTTTTTTGTACTATTTGAGTTAAAAAATTGTAATCTCGTTTTTAAAATAATTTTTCCGTTTTGAATCGTCCGGAGGTGTTTTTTAATTTTTTAATGCTATTTAAAAAAAAGGAGAAAAATAGTTATTGAGGAAGCGTTTTGCCATGTCATTGGCAGCGGTGTCCAATTTATTTTCTTCATTCAAATAAATGATGTTAAAGATTTCCATTTCATTTTCGAAATTAATGTTTAGTCAGTGGTAACAAAGATAATTATTTCTTCTGCAGTTGATGCAGATGTTGCGAATCCCTAAAACAAAAATGTCTATTTGCTCTATGCCTTTATTTCATGCCTCTATCATATGTCAAAATCTTATGAAAGAAAATTACATGCAGTAAATTAAAGATGGAGAAAAAGAAGTTTCGAAAAAATTTCCGTTAGGTGCTTCATCGCATTTGACACTTATTTCATGAACTAATTATCTTATCGGTATTAGTGAATAAGCTCACCTTGTCTGGTTCCTTGAATTACCTAGTATCTATCGTGCCCCCCTCCCCTTCCCTTTTTCTCATAAGAAACTCAGCTGTGGGTACCTGCATTAAATAGGCTACAAGTATGCACTTGTATTTAGTGAGTGATAGGGAGTGATCGTTTACACATTGACTGGTCTGCAAATTTCCCAAATCCTTGGTTCAATCGCGTCTACGTAGAAGGTGCATCATCCTGTTAGATCAAAAGTGCCAGACACCTTCTTAGGGTACAATGTTTCTACGGTGGATATTTCTACTCTTTTCTACCAAATCGATTTTAGGTAAGTGTTTTGAAATTAATATATGCATCTACGCTATTTTCAGTTAGTTTTGTAATCACCTGTTTGAGAATAGTGGAAAGAACCTGTAAAAACTTATTCACATTTGTAACCCGTCAAATATACGTACTTATGTAGTTAGAGAATTCTTATTTTCAAACTTGAATATACTTAGATCTTGAAATATTTTAGTGAAAATGGTTGCCGAATTTGCAAATACTATTTTTTCTCACAACTGTGTGGACAGTTCTTCATCCATGTTTTCTTCTCCGTCTCAATATTGTATGCCGGTAGCCAGTGAGAAATAAAACAAGAGTTGAACAACCGCAAGCAATAGCAAAAATATTTCTATTTTCCAATGTACACATTCGAATTTTTATCTGTTTCATTGAGTTTTTGATTCTCAGTCATGATGTCTGTATATACTGAATCGTTTTTTGATACTTTCGTTTTATCATAGATAATATTATTTGTTTACTTTTTTAGTTTCTAAAATTCTTCATACACTGTTTTGTCTCTATGTCAATGTATCTTTATTTCTAACTTCATACCTCTCTGTCTTTGTATTAATGCTTTGATATTCATTTTAATATTTTTTTAAGTCCATACGTTAACGCTTCTTAATTAATCTCTTTGTCTCAATGCATCTTTGTCTCGTATGAATTTAATTAGTTTTAAAGCATAACCAATCTGCTTTCATTTATGACTCCATCACATAATTATTTAAGTATATTATCCTTTCGTATTCTATAATTGTGCTTTTGTATGAAGTTAATTGTTCTGTTACTGTGTCTTCAAATTTTGTCTCGTAATCTGCCTTGTCCCTGTTTTTGTTTCTCTGTATCTTATGTGTCTGTAACTTTATCTCCAAGTCCTCTTACACCCTGTTTTCACCCCTGACACTAGCACTATGCTTTGAATTCTAAATTTTTTATTTCAACACATCACTTTTTCTAATACTATGATTTGATTACAAGTAGATTTCTGAATATTATTTCATAGTCGGATTTTTTTAAATATCTGTATCTGGATCATTGTCCCACAGGCCTATGTAGACGTAACTCAATGGATTCCTGTGTTTACATATATTTGTCTAGTTCATGTGTCATCAATATATTTTTTCGTATATATTTCTTTAACATTTGTTTATCCACCATAATAATTTGTGTGTGACTGCCAATAAAGGCGTAGTACATTTAAAATTTAAATGTTCTATACTCTAGAATGCAGATCAAAATCTGATTAAATACTTTAATGTGTTGTTATAGATTCTACGTGTATAAATATAACGCCTGAAAATAATAACGCGTCCTATGATGCAGAGTTGAACCATTCTGTGACTTTTGTGGCTCGAGTAGATGCTTATCCAGTACCAACTCTCTCCTGGTAATACATTATCGATCACTAATTATATTTCTAATTTGTTTGATTTTAAAATTTTTTAAAATATTGTCCTATTGTCAAAAAAATAAACCACTTTGAGTGTAGCCAAGATAAAACGATTCTGATTGGTTGGTTCGATGCGAATGATGTGATGCTATTGAGATGTACTTACGGACTTGTGCATATCCTATTGGTTATAAGTAAAGCGCGCGCAAATTTGTCTGGTAACTAAACAATTTCAAAAGTAATGGGTGATTGAAAATCCTATTCCATCATATTAAAAAATATTTAAAAGAACAATTGACTAAACTTTTTTAAATACAAATACAAAATTACTAATCTGTAGTTATGTGAAGGAAAACTAACTGATTGTAATTACTGTAATCCTGATGCAAACAATGGACCGACAGTGTTCCAACCAAAATCCACTATTTTCAAGTTTTATTAAGATATAATACTTTTCAGGCATATTCCAAATTTTGACAAGCCAGTGGAGAGCATCATAATATTTAATAACTCACGGACAAGCAGTCTAAGGATAGGTAACGTTGATTTCCGCGATAGTGGCATCTATACCCTTCAAGCAAGCAACAGTGCTGAAAAGAAGAACTTCTCTTTCAATTTGGAAGTTTGGAGTAATGGAATTTCTATACAAACGTCTATTATTATTTTTTGAACCTTAGATGCAATTTTGTCGAGTATTTTTTTCTCCATAATTAACAAAAATATAATGCTTTCAGAAAGGCCAAAAGTACACATGAATAAATCCTTCTTGAAATCTTATTATAAATTCAATGAAGATGCAACGTTTCGTTGTTGGGCCACTGGTACTCCTAACCCTAATATATTATGGTCCTACAAACAATGTCCGTACTATAAATCCAACTATAACTGTAAAGAATCTGCGTTCAGGGTAAGCTCTTGTTAATTACTGAACAACAACACAACCCTACGAAAAATTTTTATTTTTCGGTGGACTTGACTAGTAATTTACTATTGATTTAGAGTTACTGAATTTGAACCTCTCGTAAAAATTAAAGGTTTAGCCCAATTGTTTGTTTGTTTGTTTGTTTTTTTTTTAAATGCATAATGGCTCTCATAACGTAATGCCGTGTATTATGTAACTTTTATCGGTATGTCGTGATTTAAAAAAAATGTTTAAAATTTTTATTTTGACGAAGATTCTAATTTAGTCATCCAAAATAAGTAGGAACTGATAAGTTCAGACAAAAAGGATACTTTTTTGGAAAACTAAACAATTAAGTAATTGAAATAACAAGGTTATGTACTTCACATTTTAAGGCAACCAAAACGTAATTTTACAAATATTTTAACTATGTTCAAGACTAACAACACAGATAGCTGGCTCGGACAAATTGAGTCAAAAATAACACTGAAATTGAAAATGCTTGGTCAAATAAGTTGCACCGCTTGCAATCGGTATGCTTGCGATTCTGCTCATTGGAATATTTCTATGATTGGTAATTATATTTTTTTCAAAATTATAATTGAGATTAAACATCATTATTATTTACTAATAATCAAACGTTGATTCCTCAACTGAATTTTCCATCATAACTCTTTTGCCATGAAGATGGAGAACCATTTAATGCCCCTATGGAGATCATAGAGCCTAAACATGAATTTTTTGTTGGTGATAACCTCACCTTAAACTGTGCTATTGTAAAATACATGTTCATACCGGTCTCAATCTATTGGACGAAAGAAAATATCGAGACTCCTGGTTGGTTTTAAAAATTTAGTTTAAAATAATATGATCTGACATGGTTTGTTCCAACGTAGGTTTACCTGATGATTACTAAATTTCAGGAATAAAGAGAAATGTTGCATGGAAAAGCACCACATTTACTCATAACGCTATTATCACGATAAAAAATGCGCAGAAAACTGATGAAGGGAACTACCACTGTAAAGTGGGGCGCTTGGATGGCACAGAAGCAAGTAAATATTACTTTCTTCGCCTCAAAGGTACTATCACTATACTTACCATTGTTATTGCTATTATTATTTTTATCATTATTATAATTTTTATTATTATCATATAACTACAATATATATCATAACTTAAGGATAACACAAATATATACATATGTATACATGTATATGTCGTAGGCATTTAGAAGAATCCGGCAGTTTTGAAACTGCCGGCAGATAGAAGAAAACGTCATTGAAATCAACATTCTTCTAACTGCTTGACTTCGTTGAGTCATTTTTCAAACTGCCTAGGCAGTTAGAGAACTGCCGGCAGATAGAAGAAAAACTCGTCGAAATCAACACTCTTCTAACTGCCTGACTTCGGTGAGTCATTTTTCAAACTATCTATGT
>JAPYYV010006626.1:0-15966 GCA_030522625.1 Copidosoma aretas | reverse complement strand
TTCGCTTGTTGGATCTTTCACACATCACAGACATATGTATGACTGTAATCTATAATGAAAGATCTCTTTATTGATTTTCGCGGCTACTAAAATATCACTGTCCCTTGTACTTACATGCCAAATGCAACAATAATTCTTCTCCTCATTCGTTCAATGATAATAGAAATGATAATAACAGACCTGCGTGTTATCTGAAAAGGGTAAGGTTTTTCCTAAATGAGCGCTTGATGAGTTTCTTATAATTTAAATGAATCAACCTTTATTTTTATCTTCTCAATTCATCTAGTACAAACTTTAATATGCATATGCGTTTTAATATGATAATAATTTTATTCACAAAGAAACCAAATATAAACTAAAAGACAATTCATGTGTATCCGCTGAGCAAAATTCTATGATAAACACGTCACCTCCGATATCTTCACTTTCCTATATTACCGATCGCCACACTCCTATACTATATCAACAGTGGTTCTATCTTATTAACCTATTTGACCGACCAGCGAGTATTTATTGTTCCTTTTTATCTCTCCTAAATCTTGGATTTTACCGATTAATCAAGAATCACGTGATACACATATATAGGTTAGTACTCTACGTGCAAACACTCCTTAAGAACAGGTCGCGTCTTAGGGTCTCTAGGGTGTCCGAAAACATTCAGAAATCTCCTAGAATACCTTCGCCTAAGACTCGTGATCTCTGTTCCGCCGGAGGGTTGAGGATACCTGGGGAGGCACAGAAACCGAACTTCGCAGGTAGTACCAGTTAACGAATATGCTCACGTTTTCCTCTCGGAGATTCGCTGGTCTTACTCTCGTCTCAGTCACTCCCGTCTCGGTCAGGCAGAACACCTCTTCCTTCTTTCTCTCCCGTACTGATGGTTGACTGCTTTGCGTTGCACTGGATGGACTCCGGAAAATTTCCGGGTGCCAGGTCGCAAAGGGACGATACTCGTTACTACGCTGGAAAGCTCGATATCTCCGCGATAAGCGGGTGCGAGTTCCGGAGGGCAGACTCTTATCTCCGCGATAAGCGGGTGAGAGCTCCCGAAAGCAGACTCCTCGTTCAGTGCCGCAGCTCGCCTTTATACCCGTGCTCCATACTTTGTTTTATGGGTTGCTTGTTTCTCCTGCCTACGCGTTCTAGCGGTTACGCGGTATGAGTTCAGGCGCACGCGCGGTCTTTCCATTCAAATTTTAATAGTTAACTTAGTTAAAGAAAAAATAAAAATAAAATGCAATATGCCCTGCTGCAGATGATTCCTTATGGCTCTATTGGAAAAAAGTTTTTTTCACTCTTATTAAACTTTTTAGTGTTTATTTTGTTTTGTAACTCTTCATTTCATAAAGAAAATCATGTTGTCAAATTTTTAAAATGCAATCAAGGTTGGTATCGCGAGAGTTGAATGTATTCATCATTCCGTTTATCACAAGCAGTATTCAAATTTGCATTAAAAAAATAGTGGGCAGGCAGTGAAAACAAAAGTAGCTATACCGGCTCCCCTATATCTTAGTGACCCCGCGTGACTAATCTAGGTGCGCGGCAGGACTGGACTGGGCTCACAGCGCACCCACAGCACGTGGTCTGTGTTACTTAAAATATGTATTTTACCCTATACGACCAAGCGCAGTACCAAGCATTGCCTCTGTGGCTGCTGTTCTAAGTGAGTCTATCTTTCATTGTATTAATTGCTAAACAATTAGGATTTTATACTTTTCATTATTATAAGTCTTGTCATTTTAGATTCACCATGATGAGGACCTCCAATGTTTCTATTTTGTACGGGCCAAAACGTTGTGTTCTCTACAACAAATAAATAAAATCAATAGCATCAACACTTTAGCCATTAAGTTCAAAATATATAGTTGAATACAAAATAACTGTCTGTAAAAGAACAATAACTTTTGTTAAGTCGTATGCTTGTGTCATTAAATAAAGAATAGCTACAAAATCATTAAGAGCTTCGGTAAAATGATAGAAAAAAATTCAACAATAAATAAAACTAATCGTCAAAAATGTAAACACAAAGCTTCATAAAATCCATCAAAATTTGTGATATAACTATAACAGAAAGTTTCCATTCAAATACTTGTGATTATAAAATTTATTAAGGAATTATAGTACACTTAAAAAAAAAATTTATTTTCCTGTTCAGATGATAAGAATTAAAAAATAATGGATAAGAAGCAAGTTGCGGTACTCGAAAAAGAAGAGAGCTGCACCACCTGTACTGATAACGACAATTTTTCATCAAAGTACTACTCCAATTAAAGTACGGATTTATAGAAAATGTATTTTTTCGACAGATATCACAACAGAAACTCTTTTGTTAAAATTTTTAAGTAAATCTAGACAATGCAAAACAAAGTAGTAATTATTTTTATATTATTGTATTTAACACAGAAGTTTCTAGCATATCACTGTCAAACTGAATACGTAAATAAACGGCAGTTAATATTTTTGCGGAATACAATGGATGTTTAACGACAGCAATGATAATAAAGGTATAAGAGTACTTGAAATAGGTCATCAGGAACTTATAGACTATAAAAAATGCGTATACATATTGGAAACCAGCGATCTAGATAATGAAACGATCAAAATTTCATGGAGGTTCGTCCGTAAATTCAAAACAAAAAAAATATTAGAAAAACTACTTCAATCTATTTATAAAGTTGTTCAAAATATTGCATTAAAATGCACAACATCAATATTAAGTAAACCAAAGCCAAAGTTCCGTTTTTGACAATGCACTGGAAAAATTTTGGTAGTAAAGCTCCTTTAACAATGTAGGTTTCTTGGCTAAGCACGCTGTAAGTTGCATACTTATCGCTCGGTAGTCCTGTTCACTAGGTTGCGAATGCTTTTATTCCGTATTTTCCTAGTGCAGCAGAAAAGAGGGGATCGACGAAACAACACCAGCGTAAGTAACGGCTGTTAGTGTGAACACAATTTACACAGCTAAATATAGATATACATATTACCGACAGTATCTACAATATAACTCACATGCCAAATCTTTATACAAAAAATTTACCATAACTTTATTATGGTTATTTGATTCATAATTCATTCATGCATACTATATCAAAGCGTTACGCAGTAAACGTTTTTTATTTTATTGTCATCTTTGATTTCTTGATACTTGCTGATTCAATATTAAAATATCGGGTGCAAATTTTCCAGTTTGATCCGACAGGTGTCGCATCTCAGAAGGCATCACTGGTTCTGCACGGGGCAAATACATTAAGAGACTCGAGAAGAAGTTGAGTGTAGATTGAGGGCAAAGCATAAGGCGTGAACAAGCGGAGTCAAGTGGTAGAGGTTAGCATTGAGTATAGTTGTTCACTTGTACTTCTCCTTTTGTTTTCTTTCATACTATTGGTCTGCTTTCAGGTTCTCTCTACTTTTTAAAGTTTCTTCACGTTCTTTCGAAATTTCCATTCAAGCCCAACCCAATACTCGCGACTAAAATTCTAACTAATGAGTTACTGACAATAGTCAAGATAGCTAAAAACTTTTTTTTATGTTTCCACTTTGAATTAATAAAATAAGATGTGTACATATTATAAAAGATTGTTCTATTGCGTTAAAAAATTTTTACACAAACAAAATGTCGTTTGTTTGAGACACACTCAAGATCAAATGTTATGAAATCATTTATAACAATTTAGTGAAAATTTATAGGTAGTTCGGATTTTTTAATAAAATTATTAAAGTGCAAATCAATCAGAACATAAAAAATGTAAAGTAGAACAATAAAGATGAAAGTATAGAATACATACAGTTTTATGAAAAAAAAACTTCTAATTATAGTTAACGCAGTTCCACTGTATAAGTAGAAATATAATTATATAATCTTTGACAAGTTTAAGCATAGTTTATAATTCTATCCTCGTTTTTTACCATGTACTCTGACTGTATGTCAAAAGGGAGGTTGAGTGGAGGTGCTTAAGAGACGATAGGGGGAAAATGCGAATGGCCCTACTTAATCTTTATATAAAACTAGAGCATTTGTATACATGACTAGCGTGTTCATCTTCTTCCCTGTTGTTAAGAACATAAAGTAAGACTCTGTACAGAGTAAATTTTTAAGGGGCTTCTGTGGGATCGAGACTGTAGATATAGTTTTATTAAAATCAGCAAATCATCGAAAGTTTATGGTCCTTATTTCCGAAGCTTAAAAAAAGGTGATTTTCTTAGTCATATTTTTTAAACTTATTCGTCTATGCATTTTGATCAATTAATCTCAGTCACATTACTTTATTTTTGGCCATTCGTTGTTGTATGACACTAAGCCACCAAGCATACAATTGGGTGTCCTTGCCCCATAATTATTGTCTCCAAGTGTGTGTTGCTGTCTTTATAATGTTATGTTTATCTCTCTATTTTTATTGTGTATCTGCTTTAAAGTAAATGCCTTAAGATTCATGTCTCTTTATGCCTATTGATCGCATTCATTAATCTTCTCTAAATAGATTTTCGCCTCTAAATTTTCGCTACTCTAGTTATGTATTAGTCATGCTTCTTACAAATCCCTTGTTAAACATATCGGTACATGTGATCTCACACGTGTACTACTTTTTGCCGCATCCAAGCGTGTCTTTGTAACTAAACTACAAACATCATTGTCCATATAGCATTCTCTTATTTTATCATTGTGCCCTTTTTCTTGACATCTTTTTGTAATCTCAATCTATAAACACTTTTTTAATAAATTATTAACTGATTGAGTCTAGTTAATCTAATCCTTTTCTCAACTTCAATCGCAATGTCCTAAAATAAAGGGAAATCATCTCTATGAATTAATTCTAATTCTGTAGTCATTTTCGTACATGTTCCATGCGACGAATGAGTTTATGCACTTATATTTTTTGTATTTAATTTATGTAATCTTTTCATAAATAAAAGTTTTCATATATGTTGAGATCAAAGTACGCCCACGACCACGGCTAGCTGCTCGAAAGGAACCACTGCTAGTCGTGGTCACTTTTAAGAGTAGTATAAAATGCCTAGACGGAGAGAAAAATCATAGGGCTGCACCAGAGGTGCCTCTGGTAAAAGTCCTCTGACGCGGACACCAGTGTTTGTACTATGCAGTTGACGCCATGGCCTCATGTACACGATGAGTGTGCAGCCTGCGCTATAGCCACCGATCAATCTCATGGAGGCATTGGATTTTTTCCATGGCTCTCTTGTCTTTTGACTTGAAGAAAGGGGTAGAAGTATCCATCCAGTTCCCCCACTCTCTTCATCTTTAGCAAATCAGAGTAGGCTACAAGTGGCCCCTCTTACCCACGTCCAGCAGTACTAATATGAATACTAGCATGAGAGCTGCGAAAAAGATGGATAATACTAGAAATAAAATTTCTGGGGGGACCCTCCACTCCTACTTGTCAAATCTCAAGAGAGCAATGGAAAAAATCCAATTCCTTCATGAAATTGATCCGTGCACGGCTATACTATACAGCCATGGCTGTAGCGCAGACTGCACACTCATCGTGTACATGAGGACATGGCATCAATTGCATAGTGCGAACACTGGTGCCCGCTTCAGTGGACTTTTACTACAGGCACCTATGAGACAGCCTTATAGTTTTTCTTTTCGTCTACGGCTAAAATTAGATAACTGTACTGGATAAATTTAAAAAGTAAATGTTTATTCGCCATAAAATACTTTATTGAAATTTGTAAAACAAATTTGTACTTTTTGTACAGTATTTGGCAGTACAATTCCTTTATTTATTTATTTTATTGAGTACTAGCTCCCCCCCGCTCCCCCTCCGCTCCCTCCAAAATAAGGTAAAATTCGTTTCTTTTAACCGTGAAATATGACCTTAAATAATTTAAGCTAGCTCCCCACCGCTCCCCCCACTCCCTCGCAGCTCCCCCATGGCTCCCCATCAGACCCACCCCCAGTCCCCCCAAACTTGTTTTTTCTTTCATAATAAATTTTTACAATGCTATTACTTTCTTATAAGTATACAAATACTTCTATAAAAAATCACCTACAACCCTATAATTATTAAATTTTTTTTTCCTACCTCGGGCACTTTTGGACCCTGGTACGCCCTCGGTAGGAAAATAGGATTCGCCCCCCATGTGCATCCGTCCACAGCGGGCGGTCCCAACGGTCCCTCGGGCGTTGCTTTGCGAGCGCCCTCGGGCCCAGGGACCACCCTGGACAGATGCACACTTGTGACGAAAACTACTATTTCTTACCTAGAGCGCAAAGTACAACTGGCGTTTTGCGCCCAAGGGCCGCACTTTGGGCCCTTGAATCGCTTTGCGCCCACTGGCGCAAAGTAATTTTGCGGGCCCGAAGTGTGCTTGGCAACGAAAACACCGTTGGCACGTCGGGCACAAACATACAAAAATCTCAAACCTTCGGTCGTGCATTTTGTGCTGTGCGCCCTAGGTACGGAAACTACTATATCATACATCTTGTAATTAGAACAAATTGAAAACAAAGGTGCGTCGTTGAAAAATCAAAGTACAAAACTTAATAAAAACCGAACGAATAATATATGTTTGTATTCATCATCGTTTTTTATTTTCATTACATAATTTCAGATGTCTTTTCAAATATTCTGCACTTAAGTAACCTCTACTACAATTTTAAATAGTAATACGCATATGAAGACGGGAATTCATGAAATTGATGAGGAAAGCTCGCGTTATAAAAAATTGAAAAATATTATAGAATAACGAGAGTATAGTAGCATACCTATTATATGTAGAAAAAAACCTTAGTTCAACTTCCTTTTTAAGAATTGACAACAGCAAACCTAAAAACCAACAATATTTTATACTATTTGAAACAAGCCAATGAGAGGAATCAAAACTAACCGCGGAATTTCCCGAATGTTATCAAAGAAAACTAGGGCAGATTAAAAAACTCTCCCATATTGCTAGTTAAGTCGAAATCGTACACGGTATACAACATGATATAAAAAAAATAAGGTGTCTTTCAAAGCAGCTATTTTAAGAGCCAATGGAAGGGCTGTCATGTTTTTTGCAATATTAAATGAATTGTAACGTGTAGATTATTCGATATTCAAGTTTGCAATGTTAATAATTAGGCTTAGTTATTGGTTAAATATTGCTAGGCAAGCTGGTGATTGGTTGATTTCAATATACTAGCACACATTGTTTTATACATGATCATATATAAGCCATGACAATAAGTATAGACAGCTGATCAGAAGAAGATTAGTAACTATGTTCTTAGTCGTATACGAAGTCCTCAGTTATGATGAGGGATCAGACACACCACATGTGGTTGCTGACTGGTCGATGATCAGTTTGTTTCCAAATGATCTGGTTTATCTAAGATAGTCATCTTTACTAACAGAATAACAATTATGCGTAATATTAGAGTAAGACAGAGTATACTATCAGGGGCGTATGCACGGAAGGCAATGGTTATGTGAAAAAAAGTTTGTTTGAATTCTATAGTTAAAAGATATCCATGATGATTGGAGGTTATAAAATGAGTTGCAAAAATAATTCCACAAAAGAAACATGATGTATAAAGTCTTACCTTATAACGAGTATTTGTTTTTAGCACAGCATAAAAGCTACTATAAATCATCGGTAAATAAAGGTATTCACTTTTAGTAGGAAGACCAAAAAGGGCTTATGATGCCTCTTATTCATAATGTTTACATTAAGATTTTTAATAATAATCAACAAGACTTCGTTTCTTAACAAATACGAATAATGTTATTTAACTTTTATGAATATTCTTTAGTTATTTAAAAAAAATTGTTGTCTGAATCCAAATACCTTTTTGAGAAATGAGATTTGTCTAAAGTTTAATGTTATACTGCTTGTATCTTTAATACATTATTTTATAAATTAAAGTTACAATAAATATATGTTTTGAAAAAAAATTAAAAAAGAATATCTGTAAGAAAAAAATTAATTACATTAATGTAACAAATTTTAAGTCTGGAATAAATTTTACAAATTTTATTTTAAATTTTACAATACGTCGAGGAAAAAAATTTTGTTTATAATAATCAAACATGGGAATTTACGCAGTCAAAATATTCTGAACAGTAGGGAGTCTCTTTAGCTGAAAAAAAAAAATCATAAAATTACTAGAAATTATTATAGCTTTTCAAATAGAATGGTGGTAATTGTATTAAATATGTAAACAGTGCTCAAAAAATGTAAAGAGCATAAATGCATTTAATCCACGGAATTATTGTACTAATATAAGTATATAGATAATCTAATGTAATATAGATATTATAAAATTTATTCAAAAGTCCAATTATTTTTAATACGTTCGTCATAGCTTTTATAGTTGTTCTATGAGTATTTAAAGTAATAATTAGTTTAAAAAGGGGCCAGTGAGTTAACCGAAAAAATGTATCATAATTGTTCTATATAAATGCACTCAATAATATGTGCTACGTTGAGGTTAATTATTTGTTATCTAAAATCACAATCCATCACGTCTGTGTATCTGCTTAAAGACCTAGCCCAAGCAATCGTTTTTTTTAATGTTCTATTCTTTTTAAAATTAAATGTTTTTTTAAAAGAAATATATACGAACGGCATTAAAAAAAAAAATTAAAGTATTTATTAATAAAAAAAAATAAAATATATTATTCATCATTTTTTAAATTAATGATAAAGCAATTATAAGCTTGTTTGATATTAATAAATAATAAAAATAAAAGAAATAATAATTAGTATTATAAGAAATTATATACATTGATATGATAATTAATAAAATGATTTATCTTATAAATATAAAAATTTGCAAAATTGGCAAGCAGAGCCCGCAGGTAGGCGAATATACACTTAGAATCGAAATCACAAAAAAATAGGAAAGGTTTCGTGATGTAATTACACAGGTAGCAGAGGAACTAGAAATGATAAAATCTATGAAGCTACTAATCATTGCAAATTGATAAACAGGATTCCACAATAATTTAGCAGAAAATATGGATTATAGATAAACTTATAGAATACTGAAAAAAAAGAGAGAAATGATAGAACTAAAGACTAACGCAAAATGCGTGAATAGAATAATATGAGATAATAGTAGTTGTCGTCACAAATGTGCATCTCTCCAGGGCGGTCCCTGGGCCCGAAGGCGCTTGCGAAGCAACACCCGAGGGACCGTTGGGACCCCCCTGGTCGGATGCACATGAGTGGCGAACGCTGTTTTTCCTACCGAGGGTGTAGAGGGTGTACCAGGGTTGAAAAAGTGCCCAAGGTAGGAAAACACATTAAACAAACCTAAGAAAACTAAGAAAAGTAGCCGAAATTAAAATTAAAATGAGTTTCGGGGAGTTATTAAAAAACTAAAACAGGAAGAAAAAAAAGAGATGGCAATTAGGCAAAGGGCATAAAATAAATAATTTTTAAAATTTGTCAAGGGACAACAATGATGCATGTTATACGGAAAACGAATAAAGGAGTGTTAGAATCAACAGCAATGCCGAGAAAGATTTAACGAGGATGTATCCATCATTGAATAAACAAATGTCTGCATAAAAATAAAGAAAATAAAAGACAGAGAAAAAGACAGAATTATGGAAAACTGTTTCAAGTTACTGCAAAGTAATTTGGATGATTGAATTCAAAAACATACTTTATAGCTTATAGAGTGACACAAATACTATCGAAGAGTGAGAAATAGCAAGAAAATATGAAATTTACAAGGCAGAGAAGGAGTAAAAGGACTTTAAAAGTACAGTCACGTTTTTCAAAGTAGCATTCAAGATATTAGCACTTACAATCATTGAAAAAGTAGGAAGATAGGTAGAGGCGTGTAAAATAATAAAGGAGAGTCAGGCTGGCATCAAAGCATAAAGAAGAACAAGGTGTTATATTTTCGTACTAAATAGTTACATTGAAAATGAAATAGGAGATATGGGCAATAAATTATATGCTGTTTTTGGAGACATCAAAAAAGATTTTGATAACATTAATAGAGAAATGTTCCGGGTAAAATTGTATATTAGAAAGGTACGTATAAAAATGAAAAAAATGTTGAAAAAAATGTTGAAAAGAATCTGAAAATGTACAAAAAAACAGGTAATTACGGCAGGGGGCAAACATATTTACTTAGAAAAAAGAAAGTAGCTTGGTGATTTTAAGTTTTTTTATAGAGATTATAGACGATAAATGGATGTAAAGTAATACAGGAGGTGTTACAGTGGGCAAAAAATATAGTACAAAAAATATACCGGAAGTAAGTACAGAAAAAAATCTTCATTTTCAGGAGAGAAGAAGGATGAAAACAGATCTGTTTCAATTTAAATTGTAGGCATTGGAAGTTTTAAATGAGAACATGGACCGATGGACCCAGGAGTGTGGTTCCCAATAAAAAATTATCGTGGCACACAGAAAAGACCACGTGTATAGTGCAATGGGCAGTCAAGGCAGTTTCAGGCTTAAGCAAAAGAGCTAACGTAGAAAGATTAAATTGAATATTATTTCTTATGGAATAAATGTTTATGGTAGTTTTAGTCACAAATGTGCATCTCTCCAGGGTGGTCCCTGGGCCCGAAAGCGCTCGCAAAGCAACGCCCAAGTGCCCGAGGTAGGAAAAATTATATTGCATATACGTAGCTGTCTTGCCTATGAAACAGAATAAACATGTGTAAAAAGAATTGGAGGCAGATTCAAAATATAAAGTTGAGTTTAGATGTAACGATAAAAGGATATATACGGAAGCTGGAGGCGTGCAAGGTAGGCATGGATGTGGGAATAAAAACGGAAAGAAAAAGGGGAAAAAATTGATTCAGATATGAAAATATTATGTTGGGTTCAAATGCAAATACACCAGAATGTATATGAGAAATGGAGACAGGAAGGGTTAGCCTAGAAATAGGCATAAAAAAAAGGGAATACATTTACATTTTAAACATCACAAAAATGGATAAAAGCAGGTGGCCTTATTTATGCCTAATCGAAGAATTAACGGACTTAATTAAGGAAAATCATACAAAATAGGCACAGAAATTAAAGTTGTGCATGAGAAAGTAGAGGATTGTAAAACGATATTATGTACATGTAAAAAGAAATTCTAACCCGTAGGTGTATATTTAATCAATTACATAAGTAACTTAATTGAAAATGATATTAGTAATAATATAATAGGATAAGAATTTTAAATAGTTATAAAACAAACAAAGAAAATATAAAAAGTGAATATTGCACTGCTTAGCTCGCTCGAGACTTATCGAGGAAAGTCCCGAGTAAAGAACGTCAGCAGGATTACGGTTGTATAGGTATTATGATAAGATTAAAATCAATTGCAAGGGGACTGCACTAAGGAAATGAAAACTCGTAAGATTTACCTTAATTTCAACAAGTAACTATAATTTCAAATAATTCGAGAATCAAACATCTTTACACAATAGAAATAGTGGTTGGACTGCTTTAACTTTGACAGCTTAAGTTACTGGATAATATACAATATGTGTGTTCACTAGCAGTGAATCGTTGATCTTAGCACAAAGAGAAGAATTCATTTTTAATAGAACGAAAACAGGCTCACCAAGCCGAAGATGAAAAGAACAACGTCCCAAGCAGCAAAAGTAGAGAGATAGCACGCATTGAATAACACGATGTGGCTCTTAAGCTAGCTGACAGCTGAAGCTCATAACAGAGGCATTTTCGCTAGGCCGGTCGAAAAGCGAGAGAGCAAGCGCGGGACCTTGCCGCCTTTAAAAGCACAAGCACTCGTGGAGCCGGGGCGGATAGATCCTACTCGTGTGTGTATGTGTGCGAGCAGTTTGGCTTGGGCAGCGTAGAAAAACTATATTAAGAGAAGTATTAAATTTTCAACACACACAAGAGCCCCCCACCGCCGCTCCATGGGCGGAGAAAGATAATAGTGCTGTTTCGGCTCGCCGTCGGCTTGGCTTTACAAAATGGAGTCTAAAATGACCATAGCCACCTGCCTTGTCGCAGCGGGTGCCAAAGAAAAGAGATTAAATGAAGCAAACACAACCAAACTAGCTTTTTAAAAACAAATGATCAAAACTTTACTTAAATTCATTGAAAGAAAAGCCTTTTGGCGAAAAAATTATAAGATTTACAATGTATCGTGTACAAAATAGTTCATTTTCAACTTCAAAAAAGGAATAGTCTCGAAATAGTATGAAAAACATCCAATTAAGCAAGATAAAAGTAGTAATATACTTTGTAATAACTCAAAATTGCAAACGGTTATCAAATTTCTGATAGTCACAGTTATTTTCACTATGACTGCACTTAGTCACTGTATTGATCTCGAGACTGCTCTTGATAGCAGCTCTCTAGTTTCAATTCTGTGGGTAATTTTACCAACTTGACCACTGGCCGTTTGAATGTTGATGAAGCAGTTTGAACCGTGACCACACGGACCAGGCCGTCATGTCCAGGATGAGTCTCAGTGACTTTTTCTAACGGCCAACAACCAGGTGGTACATTGTCTTCCTTCAGTAGAACGATATCGCAAGTAGCAAATTTGGCTGAGGCTTCAGCCACTTGTTTCGAACCTGCATGTAGTTTCTCCATCTGGCCCAAAAGAAGTTTCGTAGACTGGTTAGCAGTCTCCAGTGGCTGACCCTGCTAATTGAAGGAGTGGTCTCGGAGAAGGGCTCGAGGTAGGCCAACAAAGATGAGCCCACTAGGAAGTGCGCTTGAGTGAGCGCCCCCATTCAAGAAGTGTCAGCGCTGAGGGGAAAAAGGGCATAAATTCAGGCATGCCTCGATTTTGGCACACAAAGTCGATAACTCCTCGAACGTGAAGATCGAGTTGCCGACCATCCTTTTGAAGTAGTGTTTGAAGGACTTGACGGCAGACTCCCTGATGCCGCCAAAATTCGGTGCCTGAGGTGGTATGAACGTCCACTTAGTCCCTCTTATCGCAAGTTGGCCGTTGACACCCTCAACAAACGGAGAGGACTCTCTGAACAGCTTGTTGATTTCTAAGGCGGCTCCCTTGAACGTTTAAGCGTTATCTGAAATTAAGGTAGAACAAGTACCTCTGCGTGCCTAAAAGCAGCTAAAGGCTGCCAAAAAAGCATTAGCTGTCAAATCTGAGACAACTTCGATGTGTATGGCCTTGACTACCATACATATGAATATTGCGACGTAGCCTTTAGTAGTTTTTGCACCACAGCTTTTAGAGAAGAGTATTGGCAGAGGCCCAGCGTAGTCCAAGCCGGTCACTGTGAAAGTGTTGGGTTGAGACGATACGCAGGAAGTTGCCCCGTCTGCTGAGTCGTGCTCTTGGAGTTGTGTCGTGCGCAGGGAACACACTGTTGGAACACTGCCGTGATAACTCTTGTGCAGCGAGTGATCCAAAACGCCGAGTTAAGGACAGAGAGCATTAATCGAGGTCTTCCGTTGATAGTCAGGCGATGAGTTTCCTAAACAAGTCTCTTGATCAACAGACAACCTCCAGGTAGAATGGTAGAATGCTTCTCTCCATAAATTAGGGTGGGATGCTCAAGACGACTTCCAACTCGGATCAAACCTCGATCGCAGACGAAAGGGTTTAGGCGTCTCAAAGAACTCCGTTTGCCCAGATCCTTGCCTGCGAGCAAAGAGCGTCTATCCTTAGCAAAATGGCAAATTTAACTTTGAAATAAAAAATCCTGGCAGCATTGAGCTCCTCTACTGTTGGTAGCCCGTGATTTTTATGGCCAGAAGAAAGCTTGGCATTGATCTGCCAACGCTTGATATAAGAGACAGTTCTTAAAATCTTTAGAAAACTTGATGTTCTCTTAAGTGAAGGTAAGCAAAGTAATTCGATAGGCTCACAAGGCTTATGGGCATCCGTCAAATCTTCAGCAAGCAGAGCATTGACTACTTGCTCGTCAACTCGAGTGCGTGGCCAAGCAGATTCGGGTGCTGTGAGCCATACTGGACCATTCCACCAGAGATCAGAAGCCGAGAGTTGTGACGTCGTGAATCCCTGAGTCGCATAGTCTGCTTGATTCTGGGCCGATCTTATATGCCTCTAAGAAGCGTCTGGAAATGAGGAGATAATTTCGCTCGACCCTTAAGCCATTCCAAGACGATTTTAGAATCGGTCCAAAAATTGACAGTTGTTGGTGGTTGGCGAAGGCTGGCCAGCAGCTGTGTAGCAAGCCTGGTAAGGAGGTGCCTCCACACAACTCTAGCCTTGGCAAGGAAGCTACTCTTAGTGGGGCCACTTTCGACTTGGCCATAAGTAGCGTCGTCTTATTTCCTGGAAGCACGATGTAGAGGCAAGCTGCGTAAGCTTGCTTGGATGCGTCGGCGAATCCGTGCAGGTGCTACTTACCAGTAGTAGTTGAGCCAGTCCACCGCGGTATAGAGACATCATCCATGTGGGTTAGGTCGTCACGAAAATGGAGCCAGCGCTGAAGTAACAGATCAGGCAGTGACTCGTCCCAGTCCAGTTTGTGGAGCCAGAGTTCCTGCAACATTATTTTTGCGACGACAATAACCAGGGCTAAAAAACTTAGAGGGTCAAACAACCTCGCGATTTCGGAAAGCATTGTACGCTTTGTGGATTTAGTTGAGCATGTGGGGGTTGACACACAAAAATTGAAGTGATGTTTATGTATTCCAAAATAAAACCAGAGTTGGTATCACCTCGTTAGATTTCACCTCCACGTTAGATGTGTCGCTTGACAGCAGTCCATCGAGTATGTACGGTTGATTGCACGCCCACTTGCTTAGTTTCATGCCTGCAGATGCAAATAGCGAGATGAGTTGATCCCTGATTTTTCGGGCTCCTCCCAGACCGTCTGAGTCAGCGAAAATGTCATCGACGTATAGCTGATACTGAAGAATGGTCGCAGCCTCCGGGTGTGTTTTCTCTCCCTCTCGTGCAAGTTGTTTCATAACCCGCAGTGCTATAAAAGGAGCAGAGGCCGTTCCATAAGTCACCGTCGTAGTCCTGAATTCCTGGACTGGCTGCGAACTGTCAGCTTGCCAGAGAATGCTCTGCCACTTGGTGTCGTTTGGATGAACCTTATCTGTTGTAAAGGCATAACTGAAAAAACGCCATTGTGTTAAGACAGTTAAGATGTCAGTTTGTAGCTTGGGACCAGGCAAGATCACGTCATTCAACGAGAGACCAGTGGAATCCTTCTGTGATGCGTTAAACACAACGCGAATTTTTTCGGAGTCATCTTGCTTGATGACAGCGTGATGAAGTCACCAGCATGGCATCTAGAATTCGGTGATGCCAATTCCATGTGATTTAAAGTAAGATAGTCGAGCATGAAGGCCTTGTAGAGTTAGCGAGTTCCTCATTTCGCTCAAACCGTTTTTTCAAGCGTTAGAGAACCACTGAAGCTAGGAGTTGACGACAAGGAAGACGCACTACAAACCTACCCTGCTCGTTAGGATAGTGAGTATCAACGAAATGTTGCTCACAAAACTTTTTATCTGAAGAGAGGATATGTTCGTGTTGAATTTTTTCTAGTTCCCAAAATTTTTGGAGAAGAGTTGAAACTGATGACTCTGTAAAGGTATGAAATACCTGAATGGAGCTGCTAACATCAGTTTGAATCTTTGAATAAGCTTGACCGGTAAGCAGCCACCCAAACACTGACTGCTGGGCTAGAGGGGTTCCGATGGGTCCTACCTTTATGCCGTCTCGGATGATGGATGCATAAACGTCAGCACCGAGGACACAGTCAACTTTACCGGGTTGCGAAAACAGAGAATCAGCCAGAGTAATATCACGAATATGTGACCAAAGTTTGATGTCCAGTTTTCTCGTAGGGATGAGCCGAGTCAATTCATCGAGGACTAGAGCTGAGACACTTAATTAAAAATGCCGATCAAGTTTGAATTTGATAGCTACTTGAACATCGGCTTGAGATCTCGATGTGACTATGCCTCCAAGTTCGACGACTGACATTGAAACCTTGTTCGATTTCAATGATAGTTGTTCAGTCGCTTGCTTCGTAACAAACGACCTTTGAGAGCCAGGGTCAATCAATGCAC
>JAPYYV010006625.1:0-15684 GCA_030522625.1 Copidosoma aretas | reverse complement strand
GCTTTTGTTAGACTGTAAGCATTGTATCGAACGTTGCCTGAACTCAGAAACGGCAAATAACCGTTATAATTCAATAACAAATATCACACTCTTCATTAAGTACAGATACATGTATATTATTTCCACAATACATGTATATTTGTTCAAATACAGTATGTATTTTGTGTGTCCAACTATCCACGTCATAATTTTTTATTTTTATTCAGACAGTGTAATAGATGTCATATCTATTGGTAAGAAAAGTATCATAGATCTATAAATGAGTGTCTGAATAAGTTAGATTCAAGACAACACCTACTATTAAACAAATAGTAATTTTGATGTGGCAAGTGGTTAAGGATGGTCGGGAGTAATGTGAAAATGCAGAGATCAATATAAAACTTTGGGAATTCGTTCTTCAAAGTGTTATGGATAACGCTGAACTATTTCAGTATTTTACATGCGTAATTTTTTTAAATAAATCAATGCTACAGTTGAGCTCTTTAACATACGTTCTTATGGGAGTTGACTTCAAATTATTTTTTCATACAGACAAAAAATCGTAAAAATGCAGAGATGTGAAAAGAAAACATATCCAATGATAAATTATTGTTTCTATAGTCGGTGAGCAAAATTTGATGGTACATTATGGCACATTTCGGATATTATTAATGTAAAACGTGAATATAATATCCGGTTCGTAGGCTGTGGGAGGAGGTGCGCGGTAAAGGGCGTAGTTTTGCGTGGGGCCGGCTGGGGGAGCTTTTCCCCTCACCCCTCAGCGATGATGCTCCCGACCATCCTTAAATCTTACGACGAATATACATATATATCCTGAAAGGTGAGTTTACGTTTGAAATTCAAACAGTTACTTTAGTTTTGAAATAGAGCTCTGTATTTAATTGACTATTAATTTTTTTAAATAGACAGCGCATAAATTAAAACTTAATTGATTAATTATTTTGTTTCATTCAAATTATTGTTATATCATTCAATACTATAATTTATGATGATCTTCAATGGATACTATTAAAATAAAATCAATAATATCAATGTTCGCGTAAAAGAACACACAGTAAAACAATGGGATTGATGGTAGTAATTCTGAGTCATAGGTAAATTAAACTAGTACCATCGTAGAGCCTTAGTAAGAGATTCGTTAGTGCCTGAAGAAAAATGTATAAGATAAGAGGTCATGCCTCACAAGAGTCTAGAATAGGGGTAAACGATACAGTCGTTGACCCTCCTATAGTGATTGACCTTTGGTTTTTAATTAAAAAGTATAAGAAAACCATGCTTGCTATTGTTTTTTGTAGGGCATCATTGAATTCGTTAGAGTTTGAAGTTTCTGAAACCATCATTACATTAGTAATGTATAATGTTTAGAAATATTCACATTGTTATTAATCCTTGCCTCTTTAGAATCTCCTATCGACACGTTCATTCACTCTTAGCAACATTGTGTGGAACCGGTTTTTGTTCAAGCATTTGTATGAGATTAAAAGCTTTCTATTAATAAAATTTGATGTATTAAAGAAAATGCCAAGTCTAGGTTTGTATAAATTTTTTCCTACCCTGAAAATTTTGGGGGGGCAACAGAGGGTATTTAAAAACCGGGGGTGCGGCGGCCTTTCCCCCCCCCCCCCCCCCGGGTCAATGACTGGTCAATCACTCTGAATAGGTTATGGGTACATTCAGACAGTGATTGGCCATCTGTGAGTTCGTGTTAATACTGCCTTGGTAAGATGATTGTTATTATTGAATGTTTGTCGATATATTCATTTATGGTTCTCAAAATTTAACTTAAGGTGGCTCATCACCCCTGTCTAGTACATATGTTTAATATTCTATCATAAATGTTTATTTAAAGTTTTGAGAAGTGTCCCTCAACCTGCCAATAATATAGCTAGTGCTAAATATCATGCGATTTCTTTATGAAATATTGTTAGAGTAGCCAGGAAGGAGGAACGACTGGAGGCACTCGCAGAAATGAGCACCTACGCACGTAGTTGATTTAATATAATCCTTTATATTTAACAGTAAAACTATTACATGGGCTTAGCCCAAATAAGAGACAGTTAGTATAGACTCTGAAGTAAAGTAAAGTTGATTCTGAAGAGGCAGTGTAGAACAGTGTGTGCTTGCTGCTGCATCCGGCGGTGAAGGTGGAATAAATTTATCGATATGTATTTTAGGGTTGAATAAACTGTTAAAACTGAAGTAATCATCAGTGTCATTGAAAATATACTAATCACATCATCATCACAAATTTGACTAAGTGAAGGAGTCAAAATGTTAGTATCGGAATTATATGATACCTAGACTGCACGAAATGTAATAAGCTGAATGTCCAGGTTCTTGTAGATCATTAGTCATATGATTTGATACATTGTTTTTGTATCAGGTTATTTCTTTACTTCTGAAAGAAAAAACATGTCATAATCATATATAGCCTATCTATGTTATTTATACTAGGTAACAAATAATCATTCTAAATCACTTTAGCCTAAATAATGGTTTTACCATAGTATCTTAATGTACAGAAAATATTTTTCTATTACCAAAAATAATGGTATGGTGTAATTTGGATACGACAAACTCTAATAAACAGGGAAATCATTTTTAATTTTGGCATTCATTTAAGAAAAAAATCTGAATTGAATAATCTGTTCAAATTACTAATAATCGCATTCGAATCTGAGATGACATTTTTATCGGACATTTTCGATACTCCCACTCATACGTTTGATATACGATAAGGTATTGAAATCTAGATTTGAAAAGTGAATTTAAATGCGGCACACGATAAACGCATATTATTTCAGTCGAAGAATCGGGAAAGTATGAACAGCGTTTTAATAGTGATCTTTGTCGCCTGCCTTGCTACGGCTTACGGTAAGTACATCATTCTCGACTACAGGCTTAAAAAACCAATTTAATTTTGATTGATTTTACTTAAAAATCAGTACTAATGTTTAGCGATCTTAAAATGAATAAGCCTTTTTTATGTATTCATTCATTGATTTGCATATTAACTAATTTATTTACTAGTTCATAGAAAAATTTCTTTATTCTGTTATACGTTGATTGTTTTATTAATTTATTGATATCAGTAATAAAATTCATGTGTATTTTTTTCAATACTTATAATTCTTATGAATTTATTGGTTGTTCGTTTATTTGACTTATTTTTCATCTGCTATTGTAACTGATGATGGAGTTGTAAAAATATTTCTGTAACAAAATCAACTATTAGCACAACAACTCTCTATACGTACATCTTTAAATTTATAACTAATCCGTCTCAATGAACCTCACGGATCTGGCAAACAAAAATTGTCCCTCCTCCAGGCCTCGGTGAAATAACGTACAGAAACATATTACCAAAAAGCCAATGCGCGAGTACCTTGGGTCCTCGCGTGGTCGGGGGTAAGAAAGCTCCTACCGGAGCCTTTCCGTACCAAGTCTCCCTTCGCCAAATTAACAGGCACTTCTGTGGTGGATCAATCATCAACGACCGTTGGATTCTTACTGCTGCTCATTGTCTTGTTAGGTAAGCAAGTTCATCCAAGGGCCTAATATATCCTGAAAATATACGAACTTACTGATCATTTTTAAAACTCCTTCAGCCACAAGGACGACGGAATTCAAGTTTACGTTGGCTCCAATGACCTCAATGGCAAGGGCGATCTGTACCAATCCGCTAAAGTTATTGCTCACGAGAGCTTTAGCTACGAAAATGTAGAGAACGATATCGGACTGGTCAAACTGTCCAAGCCCATCGAATTCAAACAGTCCGTGGAAGCTGTTTCCTTGCCCTCTTCCGATACCCTCAAACACAACCATCCGGCTGTCCTTTCTGGATGGGGACATACAAAGGTGAGTCACAATTTGAATATAAATTATAATATCTATCTTTTCCCGAGGGGGTTTAACGTTTTTACGAGTTTTAACTCCGAAATACTGTAACTTATCGTCTTTGTGTCATCACTTTAAAAAATTACACTCACTTTAAGTAAGATTTTTTTGGAACACAAAAATTTATATGATCTTTGCGTAAATAATTGAAGTACTCTTGTAAAGATCTTCAAAAACGCAAAGCAATACAAAGTGTTTTTCGTTTTACATGGAATAATTTTTGTTACTTTATACTTCAACAACACCTATATTTGTTTAAGGAACACACTTATTTTGTGTACACCTGTACACGGTTAGTCACATGAAATCAACCCAAATTAATCTATTTTTCTCGTTTTTGACCCAATCAATATCTGCGATTATTGAATTTTATTTGGCATTACTTTCAGTACGGAGGTGGTTCCCCCAAGGATCTGCAGTACCTTGCCACTTGCCTGATCAACCAGGACACCTGCCAGAGCAAGGTGCCGGTTTCCCTCTATGATGGCAATCTTTGTGCCTTCACGCGTTACAACCAGGGGGCCTGTAACGTAAGTCGAAAGCAATATATTTCCTTAACCTCCTGCATCCAGATGATTTTACTATGCTTACTGAGCTTCTGAGCTTGCTTTTCGATTCAGGGGGACTCCGGTGGTCCGTTGGTTTCCGACGGCACTCTGGTCGGTGTCGTGTCTTTCGGCCTCTACGGCTGCGCCCAGGGTTTCCCGGACGTTTACACACGTGTTTACCACTACCTAGGATGGATTAACCAAACTGTCGACAATTTTTGAATACCAAAAGTTGATTGGTATTGGTGGACCATAGTGTTCAAGGAGCGTACTTGCGGATGAGTCGAATGTAAAAATAAGCGGAGCCCTATGACTTATTGAAACATTCGTGTTTTGTACTCATTTTTGTAAATATATGTAAAAAAAAGTATTTTTTAAAATAAATTTTTGTTTTAATGCAAGTACTTTTTTACTCATTGTTATTTACCACGCATTGATTAGCTGATATCGGTGTTTCTGGATGTTTATGTTACCACAAAGAATGATGTGCTGAATGCAGCGCATAAAGGAGTAAGAACACAAACAGTTATTTTGTAAATACACTTACGCATTTGAAAAGGACGTAAACGACATTTCGACATTTTATTACTCAACTGTACAATGATAAATATGTTTATCAACTGTAGTTGGACAAATTGTATTCAACTGATGTATGTACACTTGACAAAAATGATTTGTTCCGAACGTGGTTGTTACACAACGTCACTGATGTCACATAACCCGTGTTTACTTATGGTTATTTTAAATTAATCGTCATATGACTTAGCAATATACGCGACGTTCGGAACGAATCAATTTTGTCAAGTGTAATGTATTTAAATTTTGTATTAACTTATAAAAACTTCTTTTTTAAATGCCTAACGAATATATTGATGGTATTTGACAATCAGTTATCATATTTTATTAATTAAAGTTCTCAAATATTTAAGATTATAATTGTAGTAAGAGAAATACATTCTAGCTTCAGTATTACAATTTGACTACTGACTGTGAACAAATCAATGGATAGATGAATAGAAGATTGAATACAATTCTTACGTGCACCATGAAAACGGCAGCCTGGCATTGTAGCTTCTACCTGTTCTTAATACAACAACGATGTCTTACCTCGACGACGGCTTGTACGTTACTCTTTACACCATAATTAACGAACGGCACGTCGATTTGTAGGCGTCAGCCAGCGTCACTATACTTCATGTTTTTTTACTCTACGGTAGTGTACAACAAGACTCAGTTTATCTATCGTTTTTCAATACATGCAATGCCAACAACTAAATTTTATTATTTTGTCATCATTGTATTTATAGAAGTATTTATAGAAAATTTTAAGCTGTACGTTATTAAATCTTACTTGGGGTAATAATTAATAGACAACCAGTCATATTAAAAAAAGTAATGTTTAAAAAATGTATTCGTTATTAAAATTTTTACCTAAGTATAGTAAACAAAAAGGTTTAATTGCCTTTAAAAAAAATAATCTTTAAAAAAAAAAAAAATAAACTTTTAGATCGACAAAATATTCAATTAGAACTATAGATAATTATTTAATCAGGCTTTATTAAAAAGTGTCTGATAATAGTGGCCTCCACCATTTAAGAAAAAAATATCTGAAACTATAGCGGATTAAATTATGCAAAGAGCTCTGCTGTCACTTGTTGCATTAAAGAGGCAATAGTTATATTTGAAAAATGCTTACTGTATCAAGTGTATTTAGTTTAACAGAAATACACGAAAATTAAATGGAGATGTATAGTTCGACGTACGATAAAAAATCAATATGATGTTAAAATTATTACTGACTTTAATTACAAAATTGAACTGCCTCTGTAAATGTTCTGTAATTTAATAACCACCTGACTGTTTTAGGTATAGCAAAGGTAAATTGTTATAGGTATACAAAAATAGTATAAAGCTATAGAGTTAGAACGATTATTGTTGCAATTTTACCCTATGGGAGTGAAACAGCGTTTGCATTTTTGCATTATTGTTTCAAATACGTCCTCAGAAGCAGCTCATATTTTTGACTTGTTTAAGTAAGTGCATCTCAATATAAAAATCTATTCTTCTCTCTGAACCAAGTGATCGCTTTTAGTTAAGAAAATGCTGTTTGGCGATTAAATTGCATTTTCATTAATGTTTAAGCTATATTTTAGTCTACTAATAAAAGTAGAGAAAAAAAAATGTACCTATGATGTAACCGACTTCGCTCAAATACGAAATGTTACCATAATATTGTCAGATGGTTTATGGGTACAACGACAAAATTTAGGTTCGATTATTCGTTTGGTTGAGAGACTTCCTCTTCAAGAATAGGTACACGTTTGAAAATCGCCGACTTTTTTTAGAGTCGTTTTGCTGGATTACCTTTTTTTGCATTATCTGGTAGTTTGCAAAAACCTAACGATCGTTATCGCTGAAATTTTTTTAATATAATAATAGGAAGCACTTAGGAACCACAGATGATAAAAATGTCATTTTTTAAAATAAACTTTCTTGAATTCCATTAAAATCTTACAATTATATATCTTCAAATTTTTTTTAGAGTTACTAGATGCGTAAATCATGATACATGTTATATTCTTGTGTCGATCAATTATTGATATCAACAATTGTACTTGGCAAAAGAAAATTTACATTACCACATAACGTTCAAGATATTTCAAAAACAGTACGTAAAGCCATAACTGTCAGCGTTCATAGAGGACTTTACATTTTTCAGGATCCAGACCTGTGCATATCACTGGGTATGAGCTTGCAGTACCTGCGTGTCTCGGTCGTCTGTTGGTTGGCAGCCATGTGTCACCATCTGTACGCAACCGTCGCTTCGCTGCCCAGATGCGACGAGCCCCCGACCTACCTCAAGTACAGCGTGTTCGCTTGGGGTGCACCCCTAGTCAGCCTAGTCGTCGCCGCCATGCTCCAGATACACGAGACCAATGACATATGGAAGGTCAAAGACCTAATGCCTTTCAATTGCTGGTAAATTTAAGCATCTTTACTTGTTTTCCCTTGTGGTAAGATACTTAGTCACTCGATTTATAGTAACACTATATTTGGTCCTTCATCGTCAACATACGTTCAATGATAGGTATGACAGGGATGACTTGTGAAACGTTTGGTAACTATTCATTTAGAGGCAGGGTAACATTTAACTCATGTTCGAACTACAGGTAATTCACTTTATATGTACAACTTTTATGCTGCCCTCATTTCCCTGGTCATGGGTAGCTTAAATCAGATAGGGCTTGAACAAGAATCGATATTAGTCTCGATATTGTCTTGTCTTGTCTCGAGATTCAAGAAATACTAAGGCGAGATCAGAATTGACGACACGAAAACAAGAAAATCTCGCAATTCTTGTCTGGCAAAGACTTTCTTTACAAGATCACGTAAATTTTTGGTCTCGATATGAAATATTTTAAGTGCAGAAGGTTGATGTATATTGTGATTAATTCACCTCATTAATTGAAAGAAAATCATTAATTCAAATAATTATGATTCATTTTTAGGAGTGAAATGTTAATTATTAATACGCACAATAGTTTTCGCATGCACGTGTGTGTTTCAACCAAAAGATTAGTACATCCAAACATGTAAGCTTTATTAAAAGTCTTAAAACAAGGTTATACCAAATATTAAAAGAAATCTTATACGAAATCTGACAATCAGTTTCAACTAATGTCTTAAAATAGGTTTCATATGAAGTCGCAAAATATATTTTGTATTCAAACCTCTTAAGAGATCTATTTCAGACTTGTTTGCAGGTGCAGTTTACATCGGTTTAAAAGTTTGTAATATTTGAAAGAATATAAATATTTGTTTTCAATTTATTTGTGATGAATAAATATATTTCCTTTACGATGCAAATGGATTACTGGGTGAAAATAATAGCTAGGATTTGAAAATATTTCGAAAAAATATTAAAAATATGGGTCTCTTTAAAAAACAATTTGACCCAATGGGCACTAAATCTAAGAACTGTTACCAATGCAGTAAGTCTATCATTTCAAAAACTTTTACAAAAGTAAATTATAAAAAATGTTCATTCTCGAGAAAATTCGAAGCATGAATTGTTTTCCCAATTGGAATTAAATACGCTAGGCCTTTGGCTAACGTCGAGTTGCGGCTGGAGTAAAAGTAACTGTTTTATCAGTGTCAAGTTGTGGCTGAGAGATAAGTTTCGTTCTCTAGTTTTTTAAACACGCAAGTTTTTTTGTTTTTGAAGACTGCCAGTCCGAAGTCTGGTCAAAGTCTGACAGAAAAATGTCGTTGTATACCCATTAGTAATCGGGAAAGTACTTAGCCGCAATTCGACAGCGACTTAAAAAAGGCGCAGCCGCAATTCGACACTGAATAAGAAACGGTGATTATCGCTCAGCCGCAACTCGACAAACTTTCTCTTTTCAGCCGCAATCCGACATTTGCGAGGACTTTTGCTTCCTCATAGAGGAAGCCTTGTAATAGACAAAAAATCACATATCGAGAAAACATGTTTCCCTAACTCGGGCCTTTTTGGAATCCTGGTACATCCTTGGTAGGAAAAATAGCATTCGTAACTCGATCGTAAAGGCTTCTCTAAACATGCGTTGCAGCGGTGAGATCTCTCTGTTGAGTGGGTGCAAATATGTCTTGTAGGATGACTAGTACGACTGAAGGCTCGTGAGCACACATGGCAGTTATGGGATGTATCGTCCGTATGTTCATGAATCATGAGCAGATGGACAGAGGCAAAAGTTCTTCTACAAAAATTTCATCAATGTGGACTTTCTGAGAAATTCCCTTCAGCCCTGCCTCCATAGTTAGAATCCTGGTTGCCATCGCTGATCATGTTAGAATATCTTTCGTCACGACCAGAATAGATTCTATGGACTCAGAAATAAATTTGTCGTTGCTGCGTTTGTATTTTTCATGCATGGTATAATGGTTTTACAATCTCTAGTGTGAAGGCGATGACAAGGAGAGTTTTTTATCTGTTAAGAACAAAGCAAAAGATACCAGTTGATTCACCGAGAATTCCGAAACGTGATTGTGCTTTTACTTTTGTTTTAAATTTTTTAATATTGATTTGGAAATGTTTTATCCATTGCAATGCCTTTTTGTTACAATTTTAAGGAACATCAACCCAATACTAAAATAAAAATCCACATTTCTATTCCAATGTATAACGTTCAATAGTTGTACTGGATTCGGTAAAGCATCTACTGTAGTAGATAATTTTATTTTAAGTGTACTTCTTTTGCTTTAATGATTTGCACAATAGTAGACATTGCTTAGTACCTTGATCAATTTACACATTTGTTTTGTGATTTACTTATCACATTACTATATTTTAAAATGAATCAACTCGCACTCATATATATATATATGGGTTATTCTACTAAGAACGGTATATTTCAGAAGCCAAAATGGAAATACACTTTAAAGGGGTTTTTAATTATTCTAGTATTTTTTTCATATTGTCCATGACCCAAGTAAGTCAAAATCTTTTGGGCCCGGCTGAATCTGCCCGAGAAAAAATTTTGCAGCACTAATACATGCCGTTACGGGTTCTCATTTTATCATCCTTGAGACGAGATAACAGCGCATTGAGTGAGGATGTGTAGTACCAATCTATAGAGGACGTACGAAAGCACTGCATATTTTTACCAATGGAGTGATATCGTTAATGATATAATAATTGGTATTTGATGTGCGTGTTAAAAGTCAGATTACATTTCCGTAATAGCACTTGGTAACTACGATGGATACAAAAAAATTCGTGACTTGTGAAATGAAAAAAATTTTTTCCGAAAATCAAGAGCAGTAAATGAGTTATTTACAAATGATATAGAAAAATGATTAAAAGTGAATTAAAATTAAATAGCACATAACGAAAAGTAACTCGTCAGAACCACGGAATACTAGAGAGAAGTTCCAACTTCGTTGGTGGGAAGTGTCTGTGTTTTTCGGGTATATCCATTTTTTTGTGCGTACAGCCCTACCATGAGAAACTATATACAAACATCAACCCACGTGTCATGCGAAATAAAAACAATTTTCAAACACATGATCATTATTAACATACTTATAATTTTTGAGAACATGACTGCATAATGACTATTCTAATTATTAGTAGTGAGTGCAGATTAATAAAAAATTATTATTTTTATTTCATGATGGTATCAATAACTTTATTAAAGACAAGTTAAACAATGTTATTTATTGAATAAATTAATCACCTAAAAAATTCACAAGCTTTTGACCCAGGTACATACATGTGATACAATGATAATTAATATTTTCATCCACTGCTCATTTCAATTGTATTTTCACTATGATACCTTTACAGATGAGAATGTATGATAACAATAATACATAAAACAGCTGAATTGTCTATGTAATAATTATTCTTCATCAAATCGAATAGATTTTTTACAAAATTTACGTCTTTAAGGAGGGCTTTTTATCAGATGCAAGCCAAGCCCAACTTTGTCAAAAGCTATGATTGAGAGAGAAAAGTTAATCAACCGCATATATTTATAGTGGCTCGCTGAGTATACAATATCACATGTGAAAAAAGAATTTTCAATATCCGTGGACAACTTTTACGCACTTCTAGGCTTATCAACTGGGCTATGTGCTGCGCAGATAGGTTATCACGAGATCGTACACTTGGTCTTGCCTTCTCTTATCTTGAATTCAAGACAAGAGACGAGACAAGACTGATAAAAAACTTTCATACAAGACCAAGAGTTTTTTGTTAAGACTCTTGGTCTTGCAAGAAATTCTTGAAAAAGTATTTAGGTAAGAACATGAAAATAAAACTAAATGGTTTTTTTTTTTCATAAAAAAAAGCAATCTATTAAAAAGTCAGTAATAATAAACACATTCATAAAATATTGCACATTATGAATGAGTTGACACATTTACAAAATAGTGTTACATATTTCTTTTTCCTCACTTTGTCCCTCTTTTGTAACGATACTTGCATTAGATAATCTGGCTTTCTTCATTTTTTCAATAAATAATAACACACCAAGTAATTTATAGAACTAACTTTACACACTCACTTAATTTACTTAATTAAATTCATAGTAAGATGTTCACTAATCGGTATTGATGCATCAACTGCTGTAACTTAAAAATCGAATCAGCAGTAGACCAGTAGTCGATTGTTCATTTATGTATAGCTAGAGATGGAACGGAGGACAGCTACAGCTTGCCGTTTATAATATTCTAATACGTTGATAGCTATAACCTGTACAATAGTCAGTTCTCTATCATGAAGTAACATAAAGAAGACCATAATGTAAAAGGTGGATTAATACTTGTAACAACTTTGAAGCGCTATGCATACACATGTTTTTCTTTGCATACGTATTTCGTTTGAACAATAAATAAAGTAATATACATTGTTTAGGAATTACAGCTAAAAAAAATTAAAAAAATTTTTTAATGAGGACCAAGAGTGTCAAGACAAACCAAGACAAGACAAGAGTTTGGTTCTCAAGACCAAGACGAGACTTTAATTTCCAACATTTTTCGAGACCAAGACAATACTTACTAAACTCTTGTCTTGTCTCGACTCTCGTGATACTCTAGTTTTTATAAATTCTTCATGATATTGAGTGGACTTATTTGAAGTTGTCGCCTTTGATCCTTAGTTAAAAAATCTTGTATTCAAAGTGTTCCTGGTGATGAATGATTATTGTGTATGTACTTGTTATGCATCACGAGATAATGATTAGTAGCAAAATATTTTTGGCAGACGTTGCATTGGAAGGAATGCTCGTTGATTACGTGATTTTCACGATCGTCTTTTCTTGCAAAAGTTCGTGAGCACATGCTGCAGCGGTGGATTCGACTGTGAGAAGCAAGAACGTCGCGTCGGATGAAAGTTCGTGAGCATAGGTTGCAGCGGTAAGGTCTCTCACTAGAGTGATTGCGCATGTGTCTGGAGAGATTACCACCATCATTGTAGACTCGAGAACACACATTGCAGCGGTAAGGATTCTCCTCTGAGTGTAAACGCTGCATATGTCTCGAGAGACCTTTACTGCAACTGAATGCTTGTGGGCATATGATACAGTGGCAAGGTGTCTTACCAGAGTGGTTGTGCATATGTTTTGAGAGATTATCCCTACGACTGAAGGCTTGTGAGCAAACAGTACATTTGTGGAGTTTTTCACCCGAGTGGATGAGCATATGTCTTGAAAGGCTGGAATTGCGATTAAAGGCTTGTGAGCACACAGTACATTTATAGGGCTGTTCGCCCGTGTGGATACGCTTATGTCTCACGAGTTGGCTGATAAAAGCAAAAGTTTTCCCACAAACGTCGCAATTATGTTGACTTTCCAAGGAACTCCCTCCAGCCCTGCCATGATTACTTGAATTCTGTTTATTGTTGCAGAGCATATTCAAAATAATACTTATTCGTAAATCGTTCCAAAAGTGAGGGATATATTACCCGAACTACAGATTTTGTGAAATCAGAAGTAGTTTTGCTGTCGATTTCGTGAAAAGAGAAGAGTTGATGCTACGACATGAGAGCGGCGGCCATTACAGAGAGACTTTTCTATCTGTTAAACGAAAAGCAAGACATAATAATTAATTCACCTAAAATTTCGTTATGATATCAGGATTTGACCTTTTGTTTGAAACTCCGAATTTTAAGTTAAGGAAACTTTTATTAAACATACAGTATTGCTGCTGAGATTTTTTAAAACTTTTTTCATAATAACAAAAAAACTACCCTCTTAATTCCGTTAAGCATGTGATAGATGCAGTTTATTTGATGCAATACTTGATGAATTAGATTATCCCCTCCACTTCAATCTTCAATGTTTTGATTAGTAATTTGTTTTATTCTAGACATTGCCGAAAACAACAACCAATTAATAATTTTATTCTGTGATCTTTTCTTATGATAACGTAGATTAACATGAATTATTGCACACATATACTCCCACGTAAGCAATTTAATGATTGTTCTCAAACATTCTTGAACACATTTTCTGCAGATTGACACAGTACTCTCATGCATACGGTAAAACACTTGGACTATGTATCCAGCAGAAATAAAGAGGATTTACCGAAATACTACGTATTGTCAGCGATGAACTTATTTGATTAATGATATAATAATTGGTCTTTAATATGCGTATACAAAATTAATTAAAATGTGTAATCTATCTAAGCAGATAGGTGCACAAACAGTCATCCATAGCTGTAGTGCGCACTAAACAGATTACAATCCGAGAAAATATTTCAAAATTATTAAAAAAACATTCATTTCTAATAGAATGTAATTAATATCTACAACATGTATAAAATTTTTGTGTTTATTTCACATACAACGAACGAAAAAAAAAAAAAAAAAGGATGTTAAATACTGTTGTTTTGTCTCTAAATATTCCAAAAAATACAAGATTAATTCCGATGATTTGAGACAAAAACATTGAGTCTCATATGTTAGAAAAGGCCTTAATTTATAATAATTATTTAAGTTGCCTGATGAGATTTGACAAGAAATCGATTGCACAATACGAAATAAGAGTACTTGATATGTTGTAAAGAATTATTTCATAAAAATTGTAATATAACGTAAGTATATACTGTCGATTTTCCAAAAAGTCATTAAAAAAATTAAGACTTTTTTATTTTTCATTCCATTTAAATTTTTCAAAGATTGTTTTATTTTTTGAACAATCATCGACAACTTTACCGATTAGAATCAACAAAATTACACGCATATAAAAAAATGGTCTTATTGTTTATTCCCAAACGATTGAAAACTAACAACAATTAGAGTTTTGCACACTTAAATTTTCAAAAATTTAAATAGTCTAAGCTGTGGGCAATCGTTTAAGGGAAGTGAATAAGCTTTGAAAAACTAAAATCCACTAAAAAAAAAGTCTATATTTAAGTGACTTTTTAGAAAATTGGCAACATAAAATATACACTAATGTAATATTATGATTCTATTCAGATAATTTTTTTTCAACACATCAAGTATCCTTATTTCGTACAATATAATATGTTTGTTGTCAAGTCTCATCAGGTAACTTGATTAATTACCACAAATTGAGGCTTTTTCTAATGTCTGATGAGACTACTTAAAGCTTTCCTCACACAATGTTCATTATTGAACCGCTTTTTTAACAAGTAAGATTTTATTTGTTGATGAAATAAGTAAAAAGACAAGAATGAAATTACTCGTCATCTTCATCAATTTTTAGTGTCAATAAAAATTTGCCATGATCGTCCTCTGTCGGTTGCATGTTGTAAGTTATCCATTTTTTGGCCTAAAGTACATATGTAAGCTCCTTCCGTGGTTCTAACTTATGCGTGGTACATCATACTTTTTATTATCTTCTGTTTTCTTTTAATATACACGAATGCACCAGTGTCTATACAAAACCCAGGAGCCGGAAGGCTTCCAGTTTGAACGAGCGCATCTCATCAGCCGAAAGCAGTAAAGCTACTTTTCCAAAAACACATACTTATACATGCAAGAATGCTACTTTTCAAATAATAAGCAAGATGGAACACCAAGGAACTATTGTTTCAAGTTATCAAAGGTTTTGAATCTAGTTTAATTTTTAATGGCTTTGACGACCAATACAGTCATGAATTGAGAAAAGAATTTAACAAAGTTTTGACAAAATGGTGTATAAATAGATCTGAATATATTAAAAAAGTGGAATCATGTCTGATTGACCAACCACAATACAATAGACTTAATGTTAACCCTGAAGCTGGCATAAAAAATTCAGTTAAAAAATTGTTAAAAAAGTGGGACCAATGGAATATTTTTGATGATGTGCAGATACCAAAGAGCTTTATCTCTATGGTTGATAACACTTCCTTGTCGAGAGCATATGGAACTTCAAAGGTACACAAAGATAACATACCGGCCAGACTTATAGTCTCATCAATAGGTTCACCTACTTATTTCCTAGACAAATTTATTTCCAAATTAATAACTACACACATCCCGAAACCCAAACTTACTGTTAAAAATTCTTACGATGTCAAAAATTGTCTTTCTAATATTGAAATACCTGAAGAGTTCTGTTTGGTCTCTTTTGATGTCGTGTCTCTGTACACCAACCTACCTCATGATCTCATCATTAAAGGTTTAAAAGATAAATGGAAGTACTTACATAATCATATCAACATGTCCATGGAAGAATTTATGGAAGGTGTTGAGTTGCTGCTTGCCACGACCTGTTTCCAGTTCAACAAGAATTTCTTCCAG
>JAPYYV010006623.1:0-63234 GCA_030522625.1 Copidosoma aretas | reverse complement strand
ATATAGTAGAAAAGTGCCTCTTTTTTAAGTGTGCAAAATTGAATCGAACTTTGCACTTCCTAGCGTTCATATTTTTATTGTATTATTGTTTTGTTTCAGCCATAAAATTTTCCTTTGTATAACGCTTTAATAACTAGAAACTTACAATTTTCCAGTGATTATTGTGACAAAGCAGTTAATTATATTTACTACTCTATAGCTCATTACTACCAAAAATATGTTTTCCTTTTTTTCTGGAATGTCTAAGCACATGTGCAAAACGATCCGGTTTTTTTTATTTATATTAGTTAAAAAGTTTTGTTTCAGTGAAGCTGTGTAAAGAGGTGATGTGTCTGTGAAAGTTTACACATTTTTTTTTCATTGATGGCACCGATTTAAAAAACAGAAAAACGACTCTTTTATTACAAGCCATCGGTATCATTACATAAATTATAACTCATGATGAAAAAAAAAAAAAAAAGAACAGATCATTAATATCGCATTTTTTATTGTGTGAAAAATCCAAAGATTAGATTATAATCATTTTTACGCAATTTTTATAGTCATCGATCTCTTTAGACAAACGCAATAAAAACAATTTGAGCTTTATAAGCTGAAAAACAAATTTAAAAATTCGTAAATATGTAATATTCTGCTTAAAACTTGAAAAACTTTGTTCATGCGTAAAAATCATCATTTTCACTCACAGTTACACATAAGCACTGGTAAAGTAGTAGTCCAGTAGCTGCAATATAATTATTCTTCAACTTTTAACTTTTATTCGTTTTCACTTGGACAAATGATGCACAACAAATAAATTACACAAATCCTGCAGCTCAAAAAAGAATATTCTTTAAAAACCGGAAACAAAAAGCAACACCCTAGCGGGTTTTTTTTTTTTTTTTTTTTTTCATTTTCTTTTACACAGAAAAAAGCGCGCTTTTGTTCGTTCAATGATTGGATCTCTTGAGCTCGTTTAGTTGATGTGTAAGCTTTTCCTCTTTGGTGCGCCTCGCTTGACCGAGTTTCCGGCACTCGACGTACGTGCTTAGGAAGCGTTCAACATCGATCTTACGATTAAGAAAGTCCTGGGCTATCACTTCGCTCTGTTCCTGGCTCGCATCTGCGGCCTTACTCAAACAGTCCCTGATGTGCTCAGGTTCGAACACTTTCGACAATTCGTTGTGTTTTTCCATGAGACTTTCAAACTTAACCTTTGATGCCTCCATATCTTGTACTTTTTCAGCTACTTCATTCCGTAGCTCTTGCAGTTCTTGTTCTTTCAGCAGGTTCGATTCTAGAAATTAAACCGTTATGTTAAAAAAAGTTGCAAAAAGTTTTTTTTTCAATTTTTAAAACGTACCTGCTGTTTTTTCTACCCAATCAATGGCACTCTCTACCGCAGAGTCAATTTCTTTTAATTTGGTGTGTTTTAATAAAAATTCGTCCATTAAGTCTTCATCTTCGCCCAACTTCATTAATTCTTCGTTCGTCATTTTATCGAGCTCTGGAAATTCCGAACAGGGTAAACTACTCTTGTATTGCACTTGATTTTGCATCGACGGCCCCACATTGGCGTTCACGTAATGTAGGTTCGTGAAATTGTTCGCACCCGGACTCGACGAGTACTGCTGCGCGTTCGTCGTATTAAACTGAACTGAGTTTCTCGCATTCTCCAGGTAAGCGCCAGAAGACGCGTACTGCTTCGATGCTGCCTGGTCCGGAACATTGTACGTATTGCTGGCGTTTGTGTAATTGTAGTTGTAATTGCTGGGTGTGGCGTTTGATGAAGAGAACGGTTGGAATGAAGTGTTGTAATAGGCGTTGTAGGTTGCAGATGCGAGATCATGTGGCTTCCAAGTATAGGAAGGTGACGCTCTCCCAGCTAAATCTGAAATACAGTAGTCTAATGTTTATGCTAACATTGTGTTAAGATATGTAGAATTTAAATATAGTAAATATAAATCATATTATATGAAATTTTTAATAAAAATAAATAAAATTGTGAATACCTCCATATGGAAGATTCGACACTGGAGAATTATCTTCAACGAATCTTGGAGGATTTTTGCTGAATTCTCTGATAATAGCCTGGACAACACGGCCAAGATCACTGTGTACCGTAAACTGTGAACAAATGACTTGTTTTAAAAATATCTCAGTAAGAGTCACATAAACAAGAACTTAAAGCAGTTAGGTTACGTTTAACAATCCTGGAGCACTAGTGATTTCACTGTGTTCATTGCACCACTTGTGAATTATCTGAGGTGAAACTCTGAGTACAGGTTTTTCCAGTGGAAATTCTGGGGATAAAGATACCAGAATGGCCATGCGTTTGTCTCCAGCATCAAATTGCACTTGATATTCAACACCCTCTTGAAGTTCCAAGACACTAATAAAAAAGAAGATACATTAAAATTTCAGAAGTTGTCGTAACAAAGAAGTTTTTGAACAAAGAATCAAAATTAAGTAAATGGTTTTTTTTGTCTTAAATATTGCACAAGTCAAAAATAAATTTATTAATTGACACATGACGATCTTATATTCAGACATTACAATTCAAATAATTATGCACTGTTTATGCACCACACATCGTTTCAAAGTTTGAAATAGAGTAAATAAAATTTTTGATCATTTGAAAGCCTAAACAGCACCTCTGCAAGTGTGATGACTAATCCCATTTGAAACGACTAAGAGCAGCCAATTACGAATGAAAACGACTACGTTGACAAAAAATGCTACAAAAAATGGCATTGTTATCGAATATACAAAGGACTGGAAAAACAAGTCCACTTGTAAAAAAATTAAATCAGTGGTGTCTGTGAAAAGAGCATTGAGCCATAGGTTAATCCCGCAAGTGCAAGAGTTGAGAAAAAATCAAAACGTCATGCACGATCTTTTTTCATCATCGTCATCGTCTTCTGGAAAAAATTGGAAAAACCCATCAAAAGAGAGCAGGGATAAAAAAACAAACGCGCGTGATGATTATACGAAAATACACGAATCCCAACTGTGAAACAATAGGTGTACAAGATCAACTCACTTGTCGTTGAAGATCTTCAGGGTGTCGATCTGACGCTTCCTCTTGACGGCGGGGTTTTCATTCTCCAAAGGGAATATTCGCGATAACATTTAAATGCCTGCTGCGTGAATAACACATTCGCCAAAGCAGAGGCCTGTCTTGACAGAAGAAGCAGCAGCAGCAGCAGCTACTCCTCCACCCTCCACCACCAATTCTTCCTCCTCCTCCGCCTCCTCCTTCTCTCCTCCAAGCGATGCTGCTCTCCTCCTCGGCAAAGACGACAGCCGACGACACATGAACCTCTTAGGAGTAGTCAGCTGCAGTTGCTTCCAAAAACACAATGTCACGACGAAATGATAAAACCTCACTATACTTAGTTACCTCTCTCGCGCTTTATCGATATAAGTATATTAATATAAATAGTATTCAATTCACGTCCTCTACTCCTTTGCTTGAGAAGAGGCTCAAGAGGCTGTAGTAGTGCACGAACGTGCAACTGTTGCAGCTGCAGTCACTGGAAGTTAAAATAAATAGACGATTGTGCGATACTTACGCACTCACAGGCCTCGTATCCCGCGGGTGAAGACGACGGACTACGGAGTGCGAAGACTACGGACTCTACGCTTGTCACGCGCGCACAGACTGCTGACGACCACTGCTGCTTTCGTCTTATCTAAGAACCTGATTCACAAATTGTTGTCCATCTTACTCAACAGTCAACACACTTAGGTACAGCCTGATAAAAAAAAAACACTCTGAGCTCTGAGCTCTGATAGGTCGTCGGAGAACCTTTGATGTATCCAAAATTTTCGATAGCGATATTGGCCAAACTATAATCATTGCACAACTACACTTCACTGACGGAATAAATATTTTTTTTTGTTATAAAAAAGCGTACAAATAGTGATAATTGGTGACATTTGAAGTGAACAATTAATTATGAACGAGTACAACGTGTATGAACGTGGCCATTCTAGTATTTGTAGTACTTACATATACATACCCAATTACCCATATAGTGATTTAGTGATATAGTACGTAACTATACGTATAAGTACGTTACAACGTACTGTACGTATGTACTTTGTGAAAAGTTGATCGAACATCGACCGTATACTATTCGACAATCGATACAATGACAGCTGTTCGCATATTGTTAGCAATTTCACATCATCAAAATCCAAAACATTTCAAATCAAAACATTCAAAACTGCATGCGGTTATGTCTTATTTCGAAATTGTGTTCTTCGATCCTTCGTAATAAAATGTAAAACAGGAGCAAGTTTTCGTTAGGGAACAAATTTTTTAACATACAATGCCGGTGTTTCAAGAATCATGTGCAGAGGTACTTCCATCTATTAACTTTTAGTTTAGAACTTGAATACTTATTTATTATTTGATTATGAACTTGAAATTATCAAAACAGCAAATACAAGCTCAAACGGTCATAATTATCCATCCTGGTTCCAAAAATTTGCGCATCGGCAGAGCTTCTGATGTCAATCCAATCACAATAACAAATGCAGTTGCTAGAAAAAGAAAATTGAATGGACTGGTGTACCAGGACCAATTTTTGCCACCTCTTGTTCCTCGTGCTAAGGAATTGACCCAGGCAATGGAAGAGTCGAGATTGCAGATCTCCTTGACTCTGCAATCATGCCTGCAATCAGATGGAAGGAGAAGATATGCTACACCTCCGCAACAAATAGCTGCCTTTAATCGTAGGTCTACTCCAAGAATAGAATCACCAACTACAACTGAATATCCCAAAAGAGAAGAAGAAGTTATTATTGGAGACGATGTTTTTAATTTAAATCCCGAGGACAAGTACAATATACATTTTCCATACAAAAGAGGAGATTTGAATGTGCATAGTGGCCCAGGAGGCAGTTTACGGGCTGTTCTGGCAGATTTAAAAACCATTTGGGAATACGTTTTACTTAAAAAGATGGATATTCCTTTGAAGAACTTGAAACATTACAGGGCAGTCTTGGTCATTCCAGATATTTACAATAGATGGTATTTGAAAGAATTAACTACACTGTTGCTGTGTGAAATGGGATTTGGAGGCTGTTTTCTCCTACAGGTATAATTTATTATTCTTTTTACCAAATAGGAGGAAAAACTTTTTATGGAACGAATTTATTCAGGATCATGTAGCAGCAACGTTCGGCGCCGGACTCGGCTATGCGTGTGTTGTCGACGTGGGTGAGGAAAAAACCTCAGTGTCGTGCGTCGAGGATGGCATTTCACATCGAAACACGCGAGTACGAATGGACTATGGTGGTGGTGACATCACCCAGACTTTTTTCTGGCTGTTGCAAAAAAGCGCCTTTCCTTATAAAAGTTGCGATCCGTTGAATCGGTTTGACGCTCAGCTTCTGGATCAGCTAAAACGCGATTTCTGTCATGTCGATCTTAACATTTGCGGGTCCCAGGAAAAAACTTTTACTGTAAAAAAACTACGAGCTCCCAGTGAAAGCTACACTATCCAAGTGAGTGTCGATTCTGCAATTTTTAGGATTTGTAAAAAAATTGCTCCAACTAATTAATTATAGATATTTTCGTAGGTTGGAGATGAGTGTCTTATTGCACCACTAAGTCTCTTCCAGTCTGAACTTTTTCGATTGACAGGAGCACACGGTGTACATATTCAAAAACGTTATGCAGGTGATTCTGAAGACCCCCATGATGAAAGTTATTTGAGAGAGACTAGTGTAAATATTTGAAGATATTTGCTTTTGTCTGCAAATTACTTTCATTTAAAAAAATAACTATTTTTCAAATATCAAAATAGCGGAGAGGGATGAAAGAAAACTTGGAACAAAATTCCGAGATGCCAGAAGAATCTGTGATCTCGGTTGCTCCAGGTGAAGAAGAAGTTGTCGTCGACAATGTTGATTCAACACCAAATGCTCTGAATAGCCGCGAGCTCGATGCTCCAAAAGACTTTGTTGTTGGTCCTCAGCAGCTTCTTGGACTTGATCATGCTGTACTTCAAAGCATTGATCGATGTCGTAAGTATCAAAGAAATATAAATTGAATTATTTAATTTTCCATCCAATTTATTTAATTTTTAACAATCAATTAAAATTTAATTCAGCAACGGACGATTTAAAACGTAAGATGTACAGTTGTATACTGGTTGTTGGCTCAGGGATGAAGTTTCGAGGTATTGGAACTTGGCTTCACAACAGGATATCTTTACAGATTCCTTACATGTACAGAGCAGGTGAAGAATGCTTTCAGAAAAAAGTATAAATATATTTTTTTGATATTTATTGTGCAATTTTTAGAACAAATGGATGTTATTACTATTCCAAAAGACATTGATCCTGGAATGACAGCGTGGAAAGGTGCTGCAATTTTGAGCTGCTTGGAATCAGCTCAAGAGCTATGGATAGGTCGGCAAGAATGGGAGAACATAGGTGTTAGAATTTTAAGGGAGCGAGCTCCATTTATGTGGTAATATAAAAAAAATACATTTTTGTTTAATTTTTGTACAAATGTATTTAAAATTACGATTGATTTATAATAAAAATATTTTAAATTAATTCTAAGAATTATGTTTCATAGTTTAATTTACATCACCTAAATTTAATCAACAATCTTTCTTATAATTACTGTCATCAACACCACTCTTATTCAAATCTGAAATTTATATACAATTCAATTCTTTCTTTGTACTTATTATTAATACTTGAATCATTTTTCATACAGTCTATAATCTTCATTAAAATTCTCGAAGCTTGATTTTATGTTGATCATTAGGATGAAACTGTACAATGTCTGCGTCTTCCAAAAAATTAATGAAATCTAAATATTCCGCTTCTACTGGAACATACAAGTCGTCCCCACCTTTGTTTAAAGCTCTAGTGAGAATCTATAGTACAACAAATTCACAATTAGTAATTACCATTCATATTTTTACAAATCCATCATCATAAAACAGTCAAATACTGTATCATAAATGAACTTACACATAAGAGTTCTTGAAAGCCAGAGTTATCGGGAAACAATAAATCCACAGTGGTTTGCTGAAAAAAAAGGATTTTTAGGCATTTAATAATTCATTATTAAACTATCTTAATTTGTTTACCAAATCTTTTTTGACGTCTTTAAATATTTTCTTGGCCATGATCATTTCAGCCTCGTAATTACTGTTGGTTTCATTTTCTTCAGCACCTAAAGCTTCTTGCATTTCTTTGAAAGCAGCTAGTTTTTTTTCCATACTGTAATAACCAGTATATATAGAGTTATCATTATACTTGAGTCAAATATTGTGAAAATTAAAATTTTCTCACTAAGTTATGTCACTGCTTATTTCTTTGATTTCCTCATTGGTGTTTTTATAAAGTTCTCCTATAGCAGAAACTTCATCTTCAATTTCTTGGACAGCATTACTATAAAAATCATTTGTGTTTGGAATTGGAAGATCCTTAGGTTGTTTTTGAGCGACAAATTTCTGCATTGATTGTACCAACTGTAATCTTTTTTGCCTGATCAGTTCAGGTGTCACATCAGGCCCCAAAGTTTGAACTTCATTATTTTTTACAATGCTTATCAAATTCTTTACTTCTTGCACCTTTTCATTTTTCAGTTCTATCAATTGTTCATAAGTATCTTCCAATGTAAACTCAACAGAGCTTGTATCCATATCAACATCGGTAGATAAAGACATTTTTATCTGAATTTGTGTAAGCTAATAAGTATTTTTAATCACACATGCACAAACGTACAACAACAGCAGTAAGTTTAAGTTTGGACCTAAGGTATGGACTTAAAAAGAAATGTTTATATATTTTTGTTATATTTCATTCTTGTTGTGACAACTCCTAACCCTAACCCATATCGGCTATGCTATTTTGCTATATCAGACTATATCCACACGTGCAGAGCAGGGCTCCCACCTCCCACTCCCAGACCCAAAACCGACCCCACTTTCCCTGGGGCCGTACTGAACTTTTCTTTCTTCAATATTTGCATCTGGACGAACCAATCGCACCTTAAAAGCATCTTAAGGCGTCTTGAAGACAATAATTTTCTTGTCCAGATACACATATTGAAGCTGAAAAAGTTACACGGTACGGCCCCAGGGTCCCCAGGCCCAGGACCCTGGGCTGGGTACACTGCAGACTGCACTACTTACTCTACGCTAGTGCCAGGACTCTTGACTAAGCATCTATTATTCTTTCTCATCCATATAACTTTTTGCAACTTCAACATATGAATCTGGGCAAGCCAATTCTCATCTTCAAGACGGCATAAGGTAACTTTAAGAGACTAATTGGTTCGTCTTGATTTTTTTGACAAAGCTGAAAAAGTTATATTAATATATATGGTTCGGCCCCAGTCAAGATCGTTACGTCCCACGGACCCAGACTCCAGAGTCCTAGATTATTTGGAGGACTTCAACGCCTGGTTCAAACGTCCGAAATGTCGGTATACAGTATATATACGCCCAAATCCCGATTACGCAAACCCAGTGCACTCAGGAGTCAGCAGTTGATTATAGTCATTGAATGTTTATCAATCCAAGCGCATAAAACCCGATGAACCTGTACGCTCGAGAGCCAGTCTGTTTATTGATTATTTATTAATCCAAGCGCTTATAATCTAATAACCGAGTACTCTCGAGAGCCAGTCGTTTTATTGATCATTGTATTGCTACGAATAGTTTTTTGGAGCACCAATAATTCTTTGCACTCTCGTAAATAAAAAAAAAATAATCAAAAGCAGTTGAATATTTGATACAATTTTTATTCCAGAACTAAATAAATTTTTAAACCATGTCTATTACTGTCACTTAAGAATCGAATCGATAGAAATTTTTATACAAATATTTTGTTCGATTTATTTTTTGTCAATACTCTAACAAATTTTTGTCTACCGACAACACTGTTTCAGCATCAGTATGTGGAATTAACTAATATTAATTTTGTTCAAGAGTATTTTTATGAACAAAAATAAAAGGGATTGGTTGTCAATCATGTACAAATATTTTAATCAAGTCCTTAAAATTTTTTTCTTTTGTGTGATTTTTTAGCGCTATAATCGATTATCTTTTGTGTGCATAAAAGAATGGGGGAATATTTAAACAACTATGCTCAAATGATTTACTTATCGTTTATTCATAAGCTGCATACATTGAATTTTTAAAATACACATCGATTTATCTTGCACTTTTATTTTTACAATTTTATATTCATTAATCTTTTTCGTTTCCATAACATTCAAATACATCCGATGAAACAAAGCGATTCAGTTGTGCTTCACTAAGAATATTGATCGTTAATGAGATTAATTTGATCAAACATTTTCTTTAAAGTGCACTCGAACGTTTCACTTTAATCACAAAAGTTTCACTTTATTCAGTTATTTTTTATCATACTTATAAGTATTTGTATGTATATAATTTATGTAGTAAATATTATCACATTTAGATTGTATAATTCGTAGCACTTATTTGCACGAACATTCGTCGAAAAATGGTATTGACGTTGGTAATATACTTAATAGTAAACTTTTCTTAATAATAATATCGCCAAGTGAAACGTCAAATTTCGTATACATACGTACATACATATATATGTATATATATATATATATATATTATCGGTTCTTTATTCACATAAATAATTTTATTGTGGTTGGACGAATATTTAAAAAAAAATGTTCTCTTATTTTACCATGTAATAAAAATCGGACAATTCTTTATAATTTAATGAGAAATTTTAATTCAATTATGGTTTTGAAAAAATCAAAAAAATTTTATAACAATAATATAAAGTATCTCTCTGTCCATCCTAACATCGATTTTCAGGTAAAAAATTTGAACCTAGAAGCTTCACTTCAAAATACTAAACATCGAAAAATAATAATAAATATTACTTGTTTTATTATTTATTAAAGATAAGGCAAGTTTTTTTTAAATATTTATTATATGTTGTATTTTTCGTTGTAACTCTACATGACATGCACATTCATAGAAATTTGGGTTAAAGGCTAATATACATAGAGGTTTTTGAATAATATATAGAAAATTTAGTTCCAGTATTTTTAACAACTATAACTTTGTAAAATTTTTTTATAAAAAACGCTTTGAGACTTTATATTTTTTAGCAGAAAATTATTCAAATTACTTATTAAAACGTTTGACGATTTAATTATAAATTTTTTGATAGAAGAGTAACAAAATTAAAGTTCAGAATTATTCTTCGATCAATATGTATACATATTTAATAAACCGTTAATAATTTTTTTAGTGACTTATAATTTTTATTACTAAATAACTTGTGCATCATTGTTATTGTTATTAGTACTCACGCGATACGATAATAATTTAATAAATCTTACCAATAAGGAATATTAAAACTTGCAATAACTGCCTTATATTAAATATATTCTTGAAATAGACGGAAAATATTGGCACAGCTTCTTATACTTTATAGGAAAATTCACAATTTTTTTTTACAAATATATAATTCGATAGATTAGTAAAGTATCTCTATAATTATAATAATAATAATTTCAGAGTAACATCAATTGTTTAAACTACAATAAGATGTTTAATGTGATAAATTCAATTATTGAACAATCATTTTTCAACTAAAATAAATTTTTAAATCACCGTTTTATAAAGTGCAACAATCTTCCCAATAGACAAATAGTCAAATTTTATCACGAATAAACAAAATCACGTTTCACTGTACTATTCGTCGTAATTTTACAGTCCAGAGAGAGCTCAATTTATAATAATTTATACTAAGAGTCTACCATGTTGATTTGGCAATTAAAATACGCATCAGTCTTTTCTTCAATCACTCATTAGCCCGTCGAAATACTAAATGATATACATAATAGAATAAATCATCCAATATTCATAGCCCCTTTACAAGGATCCACTAAATAATGAAATTCTTAGACTCATCGATATTTTATCACCTCGATTCATTCACTTATTTTTATTTAAATGAATATTTATTTTTAAAAATATATATATGTATAATCTCGTTGTATAACTATAAGAGCATAATATCACTCAATTATCACAATTAATGCATACCAAAGTTACATTAAAAATTATAATAACAACAATCCGCAAAAATTTAACGGAAAAATCGGACGGAACCGTACATACACATATAATAGTACATGTATTATACGTATTTTTTTTTTTTATCATAAAAATTGAATTATAAAACATATATATGTTTAGTCTAATCATATTCTCGATCTGGGCATCTCTGAGTCGCCATTACTATTTTTTATTACTTTGCTACAGTCTTGTTTTTTGCCGTTTTTTTTGTTGTCTAAAATCACCATGTATACGTTGTCAGTCTATAAATAGATATTGCACCAAAAATCAAACGTAAAAAATGGATGCATCATAAAGGTAGCACCAATTTTAAGCACCGCAAATAAAGTAGGTAGGTATACTATACATACTTTACGGCGGGGATATCAATAAATACATCGGTAAGTAGTTTTTTCAACCAATAGCAAAAACATTGAACTTGAAGTTACAAATGACAATTCCTTGAAAAATCTTTGATCGTTGAAATATTTAAATTAAACCGCACACACATGTTATTTACCACTACCTATTATGGGAACAATAAATTGACAATTGCTTTTGGAATGTAAGATTACAAGCACGTGGATTGTTCAATAGTATATTGCTTGCATCGATCAAACCATCAATTATTCTAATAATTATTACTATTATATACTTATAATATGCATACGTATATTTAACATACGATGTTTGAACTATCCGAAAATTAACTGGACGTTTTTCAACACGATGATGATCAAACAATAGCCGATTGCATGAAATTTACCATAATTAATAGGCATCTTATAAACTAAGCAAAATGAGCTCAGTTTCCAAGTTATACGTATTATTACGGCGTATGAACGGCTGGTGATGCCGGAGGCGAGGCCGGGCTCGCGGACTCCTCCTCGATTTCGACTTGCTGCTCGTCGCTCTCGGGCGGCCTCTGCTCGAACTTTGGTACGATGAACATACCTCTCGGGTTGAAGGTGTCGCAATACAAGTTCTCTTTTTTGTGGACGCGCCGTACGTGGCTGCGCAAGTTGTCACGACGCGCGCTCCGATAACAGCAGTGGGGACACAAGTGCGGCTTCTCGCCCGTGTGCATTCGTCGGTGTTGGATCAACTATCATCATCAACGGTCAGAATTAATAATGTTCAACGGACAGTGCCAATGATTTTATAACACGATCGAAACAATCGACCGATAAGTAGCGTTCAGAATTAATCATCGGGACACGCTCTAACCGATCAATTCATTTGACTCGAATTAATTGGATTTTCAAAATTGAGCATTATTAATATGAAAGATACGAATAGTGGTTTTGAATTTTACTGCAATCAATCCAATCGCCTCACCAATCATCGTTGAGTTCGAGAGATCAACGTCTTTCATGGTGAGATTGTAAAATTTTCCAAATTTTCATTGTAAATATATTTTAAAATCACGATTGTACTTTTTTTGTTAAGGTGAGAACATTATTTTAATGCATGCATTATTCGATAAAGTATACTCGATAAAAATATAATAATCCATGGCTCAAGAACTCACGTAACTGTAAACGAATAAGTAAGTACCGACCTTTTTCAGTTGTACCGTACGGAAGACGCAAATGTCGCAGCAAAAGTACCGGTTGTCGCGGTGCCGGCGCATATGGCGGCTGAGATCGACTTCGGACGAGCGATCGGCACCGCAAACGGCGCAGCTGACTCGGGTTTCCGAAGCCAAGCCGCGAGCGTGGGCGCGCAGATGCCTTTGGAAGGCCTTTTCTATTGTGCAGGCGTAGGAGCACAGCGAACATCGGTACTCCTCGCGTTCGTACCTGTGATTATCATACGTCCTGTACACGTGTATACATGTATTTCATTGTTACCAATTTACATAAAGTTCAGTTGGATTCATGCGTATTTAAATAACTGGCTTGAAAATTGATGTGTACGAATGTCTCAAATAAGTGCACGCGGCTAAGTACATACAACACAAAAATCATTCGATCTCGACACGATAATACAATGTAATAATTATCGACTCTGTTTTTTCTGTAATGCACGGTGGATGAAAAATAATAGATCGAGTAGCAGTATATTGCACTATGCATGTACTTATACCTATACCTGACGCGCTGCAGGGCTAGAGATCGTTTTTTGCCCTGCGAACTGCTGGGAGCGTCGCTCGCGTCCGAATTCGCGGCCTTTTCCTTGGTGGTGGCGTCGATTGTTTTTCCGGACTTGTCTGTTGTTCGTCTTTTCTTCGTCGTCCGAAATGCTGTTGTTATTACCCTGCTATTCGACTTTTCCATCACTTGTGTTTGGTGGGCGCTCGCACTGCTCGGGCTGCTATCCCTTGATCTTATATGAAAACATTTTATGCCATAGCATCCATTAATTTACGCAATATAATTGGTAATTTTGTATTTTTTAAGTATTTTAAAAGAGCTAGTCTCATTTAAGTTCGATTGCTTAATAAATTAAATTTCATGATTATTCTTCGTTCAGCAACATTTTTTTCGACAAATAGTTTATTGTTGTTGTTTTTGAACGGGTGATTTTACAAAAACTCGAATAGTTCATCAAGTCCACACTGTAAAAAAACTTCCAAAAAACTTCCTGCACTTACATTAAACGTGTACAGAAGGTATATCTATGTATATATGTATATGTATAAATAGATATACTTGAATGTTAAAAATTAATGCATGTGCATTAATTTTCATGACATTTTTACCAGTGTATGGTTTAAAACACGGCACTTAATTATTTTGAGCTAAAACTTTTTTTAAATGGTGTAAACTTAATTTTTCTAGATACTAGAATTTTTAATTTTTGTAAACTGTTTTATCCAAAAGTCTGAGATGTCTAGCACCCTTTCACGTAGTTAAGGACGATAAAAAAAAATTTTTGAAAGTGTACAAGGCGATTCAACTGTGAAGCCTACAGTTTTGACACTTTTGAATTGCGCGAGACAAACGATTCAGTATGGCCAAGTGGTCCATTCTTTGACATTTGGATTTGATGATTTTGCATAGAAGAGCGAACAACCATATCGACCACTTTTTATAAATTAAAAATTCAAGTGCGACACGTCATAATTTTATCGTGAGTATCGAAAGATCTGCTGGCTAAAATAAGCGGTCATTACCGTAATGCCCCCAATCTCGGAGGTAGATAAAATTTGGATTTACCAAGGCGTCTGGTGTGCACACGTATACCCTACCAAACTAAATTTCACTGCAAAACTCCCATTCAAAAAAGTACCGTACTTAACGCTTTTTGAAATTAAAAAAAAATTCCCATATAAATTAACATGCGTTTTCGAAAAATGATGATAATATTTTATATTATCATGTATAAGATGATATTTTAAACACTAAATTTTTTAAATCCCATTTCATTGAATAGTATATTTGGATTTTTGTGAAATCACCCATGTATGGATGAATGGAAATTCATAATGGTTTTAATATATATGTGTTATCATGAATGTGAATTTTTGGAACAAATACATGTGGATTTTTTATTGTTTCCTTCCTTTGTAAGGACAGTGATTTTGGTACATTTTATGATTATATTACAGGTTTCTCATAATTGTTACCAATTAGCGATGTTCAACACAATAAACTGTGAAAATAATAGTGCCTATACAATAGTTCACGGAAAGTATATCAGGAGCGGTATCATACCTTCATGTAACTTTTTTTTGCTTTTGCACAAGCTTCCGGACAAACCAATTTCCGTCTCAAATACGTCGGAAGATGCATTTAAGTAGAAACTAAATTTACCCGCATTCTTATGCAGCTAAAGCAAAGTTACATGATACAACCCTGGGGTGGTATCATGTAACTTTTTTTCTCCGTCTTAAATACGTTGGAAGATGCATATGAGTAGAAAATAAGTTAGTCCAAATTCTAATGCAGACGAAAGCAAAGTTACATGATACCGTCCCTGGAGAGAGTTCAAGAATAATGTTTTAAACGTAAGTGACAACAGAAATCTAATTTTCCTGAGAAGGGTCGATTGAAACGATTTTTGTTACGTACAGGAGAGTTTTTTTATCTTTGCGCGCCTTCTTTTCGTCGCGACTCTGCGCAGAGTTCACGATTCCGAAGAGATTTGCGCAGACCTTGCAGCGACCTTTTGTAGATTCGTGTGATTCTCTAGTACTCTACTGTGTCCGTATAGGAATCGGGGAGAGTGGTCAATGGAGACGGAAAATCAGTCTGCAACGCCACATCGCAGTTGCTTTATACATTTGCATTCGACTGTATAGATTCACAGCCACATCGAACGCCATTTTTGTTGGAGACTACACTTGGCGGAGAAATCTCGTGGTGTATCTGATCAAAGATTAGTGTAGTGAGTTCCAGAGAATTTCACGACTTGCGCGAGGCTAAGGTGTATAGCGGACCAAGCGAGCAGAAATTCCCTGCTGGTGAAAGAGCAGAGTTGCTTCTAAGGTAAATCATAATTTTTTTTATCAATCATGACCAAGTTTTCTATCAACAGTGAAAGATGTTTAAATTCACTAGGCATTCATTAAAATTTTTAACATTTTATGACGTTAAGACACGTGTATGAATTAATAATTGACTAAAATTTTGACTACATGCTAGATAATGTGATTTCATTGCATTTAATACAGGTTATGTTAATCTATGCTGTAATTGCATGTTAAATTTTTTTTTCTAGCGAGCAGTATTGTATGTGATGAACAGCTGTTCATGCTATGGTTAATAAATTTATGTAAATTATAATTTTGCAAAGTAGGTCTTAATTATCCAAATATATAGTGATTTTTTCGAGTTCCGGGTGCCTGCCAGTATAGGTAAAAAGATAAAAAACATCCATGTGACTTGCAAACTGCTAAATTTTTCTTTTCATGCTGTTACCCTTTTGTATCTTGATGGTTCATGTCATTTTGGAGGGAACCCATTCAAGCTTGTGTACTGAGACTTGGAGTGTGCGTTTAGATGGAGTCTGGCAGACTGCCATTAAAGCCCACTAGATTGAGAGAGAAGTCCGATCACGTGACCATATCTGGCCTCTCTGAGTAGGAGTACTACAGGCAGTACAGGCGCGTCTGCCAGACTCCATCTATAAACGCACCCTAAGGCTGCAGTCACATGGTGCAGGATAGAGCTCCGCAATAGACCGTCCGCAATAGAACGAACCAATGACAGCAAAATAGTCAAATACAAAATTGCTCTGATTGGCTCTTTCTATTGCAGAGCTCTATCCTGCGCCATGCGACTGCAGCCTTACGCGTGCAGTTGGGTTCGTCACATATCATTCGTAAGGCATCTTGACGAATAGACCTCTCTCTCGCTCTCATGGACTCTTATGGCATTCGTCAATCGTCATTCGTCCATTTGTCGCTCCCGCGTGTGTCTTCAGGCCATTACACGCGGAATGAAGCCGACGAATGCAGATTGCAGACTGACGAATGCACAGTAAAAAATAAAATCGTAGATTCACCAGTCCACTTGTGAGAATTTACTTACATTGTCTAACGACATAAAAATACTATTGGCATAGTATAATACAAATTTCGTCAATTTACGATCAATTTACTATCACCGTTGTAATTTGGTTACGCTCAGCATTGGACAAAATCTTACCAATGCTAGACGTAGTAATTTTGCTACAGAGGTAGTAGTGTTTTTTTACAAAATTCGTAGTAAGTTAGCGACATTCTGCAAAAATTCTGTAGTAATTTGACGATGCTGCTAACAGAGTCTAAGATTTTCTAGTACATTAGACACATTTTTTGAGAGTTTTAAATGGTAGATATACCTATAAAATTCTGACTTAATAGAACACGAGCCATCACACTTTCATCTTGAAGACGTCTTAAGATGTATTTAAGAGGAAATTGGTTTGTCCAGATCTAATTGAAAAGTTACGCACTATCGCCCTCTGCGCTTGCGAAACGGAGAGATGCACATACATTATTGATGAAAACCACTACTCGTTTACTTAATAGTTGCCAAATTTTTAACATAAAAGTTGGCACTATAGGTTGACCCTACTGAAAAGATGTACATGGATTTTTTCAATGGAGGAGTTAAAGTCTCTGTCACTATTATATCGTTATTTTTGTAACATACCAATTTAGTAAGGTTTACTTGCCGAGTTACGTATCTCGCAACTTGTTTTCGGAAATGCAGTTGTACTTAAATTTCGTCCGAAATTTTATCACGGCAAAGTTCAAGAGGCCTATTTGAAATGCAAATGCCTGATATACTTACTGTTTCAAATGTTTCGTTAACTTGCCGGGATTTCTGTTCAATTTAAAATCCGATCATTTTTTTAATTAGCCACAACTTTTACTGACAAGGTTATTTTGTTATTAAAGGTATTGTTTTTGTGATGGTTCCTCCGGACTCCAAACCATATTTTCATTAATATTTCACTTATAATTTTTCCATAACTTTTCGTCAAAAGTTTTGTTTAGGAACAATTCTGCTAAACATTCTGTATTTTTTTTCTTAATAAAATTCCTTAGATTAAAAAAATACTTTCTTGGACTATAAGACTATATAGGGCTAGTGTCATCACACACAGTTTGAAAAGTACATCATCCTACCTAAGTACAGACCCTCTGGGCCTCCAGAAAAAAATGCTCCTTTATTACTAGAGTACATGTGAAACTGGAAAATTGTTTTGACAATTTTTTACAATATCCATATGTACAGTTTTACAATACATATGTAGTAATTTTCCTACCTCGGGCACTTTTGCAACCCTTGTACACCCTCGGTAGGAAAAATAGGATTTGCCACTCATGTGCATCTGACGGTCCCTTGGGTATTATTGCTTCGCAAGCGTCCTTGGACCCAGGGACCGCCCTGGAGAGATGCACATTTGTGACGAAAACTACTATTTCCGCACTGTTTTTAGTTCTGAGTTACATAGGTACATTATACGTATGTATTTATGTATTGGTATAAAATTGGGAATTTTAGTTTCAAGATAAAAATAATAATCTATTAAGATAACTTTTTCGATATTAAATCAATTATTAATTCCTCAATTACGATCACATGAAGTCAATTTGTTGAACAATCCTGTTTGTTGTTCCACAGCGGGGGGGGGGCTGTGGGCTGTGGGCTTCACACCCTGACCCCCACCGGGGCTGCCGCCCCTGGACCCCGCACCACCTTTTTCACTACACATTTTTTACTAATTTTTGTAGACCGCAATGGTCTTTGAATAATGATACTGACATTTATCACTATGTCGGTGCACGAGCTAGTGTCTTAGTATGTATACACGTGTTAATGTACGTCATAAAAAATAATACAAATTATTTATACTTTTTAAAAATTTATTTTATGTATCATTCTATTTTCCTCACCATATATTGTGAAAAATCTTGTACGCTACTCGTGCGGGACGATTTCTCACACTCGTGCGGGAAATCATCTTTTCTGTTCTTGTTACGTAAATAACTATTTGGTTTTCTGTAGCAATTAATAATTATTTTCCCTAATTATGTTGCAGGTTAGAATTGAACAGTAATAATGGACGCAAACGCAAGCAATATTTCATGCGACTTGAAACCATCAATCCTCAATTGTAGTATCCAGGAATTTATTACAGGGGACGCGTTTTGGAACCAGTTACAGACCGAGAAGGGTGTAGAAATACCCGCGTACATCAAAAACATTCTGACCTTGAACAATTTAGATAATCCGTTGTCGTTCCAGTGCATAAATGAAGATACCTTTCGTGAACTTGAGGATTTTGTACGTGAATCTATGAAAGACTTTTTGAGCAAGGACGATAGTCTCGACAAGTACTACGGACGCTACCATAAAATTCCTAAAAAATTTCGTTTTTTAGTAGGCGATCGTTATCTCATTAAAAAACTAGTATCATTTGTTGAAAGCAAGCCCGATGACTACTGGAGAAAAAATTACTATGAACCTTCGATCTATAACCAAATCTACGTTAACGGCGACATCATATCCGAGTCGGAGGAGGAAGAGCCGCCAAAACCAAAAGCTGTAGAGGGACCACCCGTTCGAGAAAAGGAAAAGCAGGAGCTCCTTCGATTGATCCAATCTGCGGCTGCTCGAGATCTGAAGAATTACCCAGAAAAATTGGCAAAGATTCAATGCATTAAAGTCAAAGTTCAAGTGAGAGGAATCTTGGTTGGGAATGAGAAAGAATATATGTCAATCGGAACTATTCACTGTTGGATGTGTGCCGTAACCATTACCATAAGGAAGCGCCACAAATCGGTTGGTAGGAAACCAAGGTGGATAATTTCAAACTTCAGGAGGCATTTGAAGAATCATATGAAAAGTTCGGGAAGTCCTAATGAGAACGATACTGATTTAAAGAATATCGAAAATTATAAAGATGATGACAGTATGACGTATAACGGGGATGAAGCTGAGAACCAGGAGGATGATGACCAGAGTGAAGTGTCCTACACAGTTGAGTGGTAGATGTATTTTCAAACGCGCGTGCTGATTATTATGTATAGTATACATATATATGTATATAAGATTAAGGTACCGTTATGATGCTAATAGTAATAATAATAATGATAGTAATAAATTTATCAATTATGCATTTAGCCTTTTATTCTGAATATTAATTTAAAAAATTCTGCTACATGTCAGTCAAGTGCGCAATCATTTATGTCGACTTTTAAGAATTTTTCAACATTTAATTTCGAAATTTAATTCTAAAGCAATAAAATACCGTAAAAATAACATTTGGATAGTTGAGCGGAAGCTAGGACGCATATTTGTATCGAAAACCACTATCTAGAAAAACGTATCTTACCGGATGATATTTAAATACATTGGCTTAAAATTAAAAAAAAATGTACTATAAATATGCACATTGACGAAAAACTGTAAAATAAGCGTATTAAAGAGGTACTCAACGTAAAACAGCGCACGTGACGTGTGTTGGGGTTTAATTTTTTGTACCTCTGTGAACATGAACGTCGGGTTAAAATATAGGAAACCATTGGAAAAAACTCACAACATATCCGTGGACGAGGAGCGGTCGCTCTCCGAGTCGCTGTCCGAAGCGAAATTCGAGCCCTCCGCTGCTGCCGCGGCCTCGTAGGCGGCCGTTGCGGCCGAAAGCCTACCAAGCATCGTTGCGTACGCGCTCAGCATCCAGCTGCTCAGCACCGGTATCGTTGTCTCCCTCTGCAACGAGCCGATTTCCACACGATCGATCAATAAGTCGGGTTATACTGGGAGAAACAGTCACAACCGCGTCGGGCCCGCCTAAGGTAGTACACCTACCCAACTCTCAAAGCTCGTTTCGTCCTCGTCGGCCTTCAACCGGTTCCCGCCTCCCTCCCGCTCCTCATCTTCCCCGCGGTCGGGCACGGCCTCCCTCACCTCCGGGTTCTCCGCGGATCCGCGCTCCGGCGAGGAAGTTCCGTCGGACTTGTCCTCGGCATCGGCAGCCGCGTTGGACTGGAACGTCCGCAGGGAGCTCAGCAGGAGGGCCGCCGAGCTGGCCGGGAGTTGGTGGTACGCCGTCGCCACGGCAGCCAGCAGGGGACTGCCGAAGGCCGTAGGACTCCCCGTCTCCAACCAGCCGGCCGCCATACCCGGCCCCTGAAGGGACCCGGCGCCCGCTCCGGCGCCCCCGACGCCGTTGCCGCTGAGCAGTCCCCGAGCTCTGATCCCATATTCCATCTGACGCGTGCACGGCTACTTCTGCGATAATACATGCTTTTATGTCATTTCTAAGTTGTTTGCGAATTGGTGATGAAGCTTGGGTTGGAATTCAAAGAGCTGCATGGATATTGAAGTGTAATTGAGGCGACTTGTCGTGGGTGCAGGATAATCAACGTCACTCGTTCATGCTTCGTATTACGATCAAATTATAAATTAACGCAGATAACAAAGCGGTGAGTTTCGCGTATGATATATTTATTCGTACGTATGACGTGCACAAAATTCATCGTGCGATCGCAATTAATTTGCGAATTCTAGAATTTATGTATCAAACAGCCCGAATGCCGCGGCTCGCATCTCTCATCATTTCCCCGTGTATTCCATACAACGTATTCACAATTCACGTACATGTATATACCAACGACCACCATCAACTACGTAAACGTACATGTATACGTTGTTTTTTCGGTTTTGTTCAACGGGACGCTGCTCCGTAGAACAGCCACAGAAATTGTATTAATTTCGCTCCATGCAAACATTCCCATCGTTATTCGTGCATGCCTGCAGTCAGAGATAATAAATTAACGTTCGACATAAATTACAGCGAAACGTAAATAGAACGCGGAGCTTGTAATATGCGCTATAGACCTGCACGGTAGGATAGGAATAAGCTCTGCGCTACTCGGCCGACCACTTTGAGCTTTTACTACTAAAAAGCGTGTCGCAGTTTTCGTGTATAATGCATATTTATCCGTGAATTATTAAATACTAGCTTATAGCATGGTATGTACCTCCTCGCCTGCCTCTGTCAAAGGACGGAAATGAATTAATGGTTAAACATAAATGAATCGATGATAAAAACTACATCGCACGGTTAATACCTACTAATAAAAATGTTTGGGATTAAAAACTGTGTTTTTTCGGTGAAATTCAGTTGGAGAGCTTTTTTTAAACGGTATTGCCACAGTTCTATTAATTAGAGAAGACGTGCGCGCATTGTATGTATAGAGCTTCGATCAGGGTATAAAATTAGGCGGGTCAATAAACTGAGACTCCATAAAGAGTCGAAATCAATACCTCCGTGCAGGGTATTGTAAAAATAGGTATTTCAAATAAGAATTTGAATGCTAATAGTACTGGTTGCAAAACAACATTGCAATATTTGTTTGATACTTTCATCAGTAAGTATCATTTATCGACAAAAATTCCCCTTTTTATTAAACCGTAAATAAATTATCGCACAAAGTAACATAAAATGTGTTTTTATTAAAAGGATCAACCACGAAAGTAATTTTCTGCACTACGAATTGCATATTAAGTATAATTTAATAACAACAACACTAATTGCAACGAATGTGCTTGCGAGGAGAGTTATCAAGATTTTTTTCCATACAGCTTCTCGGTTAATTATCAATGTGAAAATAACGTTACGCATTGAGGTAATTTTTTCTTTCAGTCGTAAGCTCAATCTCGGAGCGAATGTACTACTTAGTTTCTGAAAAAAATGTAGCAAAACACGCCGCATGATCAAATATCTAGCGCACCACGGAACGACAGATATATATATATATATATAAATATATTAGGTATTAGAATCTAGAGCGCGCGGCGCCGCGTTGCCCCGTCGCGTCGGCCCTCGACCCGTGTGTGTCGTATACGTGTATAAGAATAAAAATGATAACAATTTGGTAAAATACAATCAAGTATGCTTATGCACTCGCGCACTGAGTATCAAAACGACCAAACAATTGTCCGACGACAATATAATATTATACAGTTTATTATTCGTCCATCACGGTGTAAGAGACGATGGATGTAATACATTGTAGCCATCAACTGGTGCAAGGGCACGCGTGGATTATGAAAAAACGTGGCTCGTGCGCTTGATAATACACTGCTCAAGTATCGGTACGCAGTACGATAAACGCACCTGGGGCTCGGAAATGGTCCGTTCGATCGGTCCGCGTGACGTCATAAATCACTCGCGAGCGCGCGCGAAAGGATCGCTGGCGTGTACATATACATCCGACGTTTGCCCCCCTCACTTCCCGCAGCTTCCCGCGCGCGCGAGCTTGCAGCGTTTCGTGTTCTGTAAAACTCGCGGCTGGTGTTATTCGTATGTACAACATGTTGTACTTGAACACTTGTCGTCCCCGAATCGAGGAGGGCAATTTTGGAGCGCAAAAGGCTTCCGAAAGTGTACCATCCACGATGTTCGTCTTTGGGGGATGGAGGCTCGGGAGAAAGAGTTATCGCGAGAGGATGCAAGAGGAAAATATTTACGTGACGTGCTGGCCGACGATCGAGGCTCGGGCGGACAGTGGAGCAGCCGCTGGGCGATGACGGCGAGGCCTGCAGCGGAGCCTCCAGCGGTGTATCAACAGAGAGGACTGTACAGCCGCAGCATCGGCTCTCGGTGCTCCTGCAGCTCCTACCTCTGGTATCCGCTGCTGCTGCCAGTGCCAGAGCCCGGACAGCCTGCCATACGAAGGGGTAGCACATAGACATGCATGAGGCCCCCCCCCCCCCCCCGTGTGTCCCCCCACAATAGCCCTATTTATGATTGGGCAAAATTGCTTTCCATGCGCAGAATAAAATCCGACTATCTGCCCGTGCCCGGGGAAAAAGTCGCGCGCGCAGCAGCCCGCCCTGGGTCTGCGTGCGCTTTTCCTCTCTCGTTCTGTGTATACTTATATATACTAATGCTGTAACGCTCCCCCTCTCTCCTGCCTGCACTGATGCTCCTTCCCTTTTCCTCAGCATCCCTGCTCGTTATATATTACATGTATATTAAACAGTATTTGTACGTGCATACTGTATACTCTTTCATCCCTGATTCCCTGCTGACGTTGCTGCTGCTTTTGCACTCTCTCATCTTTCCACCGTTGGTCACATCCGCACTTACCTGCGTTCCTGAGCTTATATACTCTTGGGATGGGGGGGGGGGGGGGGGGGTTTTCGAGCTAACAGGTTGTCCGTCGTACGCGGGTGCTCCTGATGCAAGCTCTGACTACTTGTATAGTATTATCTCTCGAGAGCTGCGAAAAATTACAAATATGGCGTGCCGGGCACGCCTGCGCTAGCTCATCGTGTCCCGTTCTGGTGGTATTTTGCGGTGCAGGATTCAATGGGAATTTTTCATTGTTTTTAGAATCTTGGTAATTAACTAGATTATTCGATTTTTGGTAATAAACAGTTTTATTCGATATAGTATATTTTATACATTTGGCGTTTTAACAAATCATGTACATCATCTATTTACACGGATACTTTCTTTACAAAATACTGATCGCAAAGTCCCGAGATCCCGAGCATTCTCCAGATCTCGAGACGGGGCGGATTGAAATTACAAAAAAAAAAATTTCACGAGCATTTGCAATAAAAATTCTATCTCACGCCTGTGGCTTATCATACGAATTTCTGCTTTAATTTTGACACATGCGAATGATATATGATTAGACGGACTCATGAGAAGAAATCACGTGTAAAACTTATTATAATAACATATACTGTTTCGAGATTGCGTATGTCGTTGACAAAATACTATTATGACCGATGCGTGAAATATAAAACATCTTCGTGAATACTCATCTTGAGTCGAAGAAAAGAGAATGGTACAACTCATAATAAACAGGAATCGGATGATGATAAATTATACTTATAATAGAGAGTAAAAAATCGCCAACTTTCACGGAGTATTAACACTGCGGCCCGATCGCAGAACTACGCATACGCATGCACGAAAAGTATCGAGTTGTGGATGAGTGGCAGTTTATGTATATGTATACACAAGAATAGAAAGCGATGGAGTTGAAAAGGGCACCCAACACTATAGAAACGAGCATCCTTTACGACGTTGTCGATAAGAGATGACTGGCTACAATACTGGATTAGCATTAGTAAACGTAAAAAAGTCACGAGCGGAGCCATGGATTCTGAAGGAGTAAGGTAAATGATACGTCGACGCCTCGAGGAATTAGACCATGCGATCGGTAGCGAACGGACGCGCTATCCTCAAAAATCGAGCTAATACAATACAAAAGGCATTGATACGGGAACAATACAGTTCCACTTTTACTTCTTTCGCACGGTGATGAATATATACATATATACTTTGGCAATGGCGTGATGCCCGAGTCAGCAGCGGTGATTGACGTAATTGCGTTATCTGCTGCACATAGATTTGTCTCGAAAGGGGGCCTAGGCGTCGATTGGAATGGATGAGAGTTTCCGCAAAACAACAATAATAGTTGAAGTTCATGGTAACTCATCTTTCTCCCAAATTCATTTGGGTCGATAGAGCTATCTGTAAATAAACGCTGAGTAATTTACTTATTAACACAAACTTTTTCACCGTAAAGGCCTAAAGGACGCGTGAAACTGCAGACGAACTCTCACGATCGACCGTACGTGACAAAAAATTACGAAACAAAATTAATAGTGTACCTATGTCGTTGATGCGCACTTTCAATAGCAGAAAAAGCCACCACAAAATCAAGGACAACTTGGATCACGTAAATTCGTTGATGAGTGATAGCAAAATGCGTGCAAATGAAGCAACAGGTATGATATATGTATAAAACTAGCAAAGAAAGACCGAATTCGGGACGATCTACTAGAACTCACACGATTGGTTGCCAAAAACAAGACTAATATTACTCCTCGGCACGTCCCAGCCCACGCTTTTTGTTATAGTGAATCCATCGCAACGGACATACGTTCATGTTGGAGTAAGGATTGATACATATTTTAGTAGTATATCATGAAGGGCATATACAAAGAAATAATTCAATACATCAGGAATGCTATACATAGATCGTAAGCAAGTGTGCAACCATATACTTAATACAAACACACAGTCGCATATAAAAAAGGACGCAACATTATCTACCTCTCTACTCTAAACGTGAATGAAAGTGTGCTAAGATAAAGTGTCATGTTACCAAGTCGCTTGTGTGATAGCCAACGTGGACATCGACTCGACGCCCTGACGACTAGAACGATAAAGAGCTCGACTTATACATATATAATACACTTTTACCAGCATAAAAAGGCGCATTCGGTTTCACGTTATATAGGCGAGCATCGCGCGCAACAAGCTGCATCAACAGTTTTCACGGAGTCACGCAACTTTGCCTGGTAATTTCAAGTTTGTAATCTAAATTGACGAAATTAACAGAACTAATTGAGTTATACAAGTGTATTAAATTTAATTCAGCAGCCCAAGGAGCAACGAGAAAGACGGTATACCAATAAAAAACTGCTTGAAATTGTATTTTACAAACGAGCACATCAGCCGTGGTATTACAAACACACGTACTCATGTGCGATAAATATAAAAAAAAATTTTAATGACGATAGAAGAATGTGGAGGCGTTACGTGGTGGTGTCGAAGGCATTCAATAATCCCACTTGTTTGAGCGACAACTGGAAAAGTCGATCTTGAAGGGCTTTGTCTGTTGCCAGCGGATTAACCGTCGATTCTAGGCAGTTGTTGATGTAAAGGCCCGATTTATCCTCCATAGCCGGACTGACTGCCGCGTACGCTATAGGCATAGCACCTTGGCTGGGAGCCTGTACATACACGCACACACACACGAAGAGAGACAATGAACATTTACATGATTAATGATTTTTCAGGTCACTGCTACTGTGCTTATTTACATCGACGTCACGTGTATGCAGGCTATATTGTCGCTTGTAGATTGGATAAGGATTTGCTGTGATTCTGCAGGGGCTAGGTGTGTTATAGGTGAAAAGGGGAGATTAGGGGATTGCCTTAGTTAATCAAATTATGATAAAAGTCTTGATGGTTGTTTACCTTGAACAGGAGCCGCCCCAGTGGTTTGAAATACTTGAGGTAAGAGTTATCGAAGAGATCCGTGGCGACTACGCCGGGATGCACGGCGTTGGTCTTGATCGGTAAGTTGTTCTCCTCGAACAGCCTCGTCAGGCTCTTTGTGAATAAGACTTGGGCCAGCTTGCTTTGGGCATAAGCGGCGCCGGTCAAGAAGTAAACTTGTTTTCTGAAAATCATTACGAATATATATTGTACCGTGATAACAAACATACGGCCGTTTGATTATATACACACATCTCCAACTCGCTCACCTGTAATTGATGTCGGCGAAGTCGATGTCACCCAAAAGATGGGCGCACGAGGACACGTTGACGACCCGGGCGTGGTGTCCGGAGCCGCCGGCGTTCTTCAGCAGGGGTATCAGAAGGATAGTCAACAAAAAATGAGACAGGTAGTTAACGCCGTACTGCTCCTCGAAGCCGTCCATTGTTTCTCTGTACGGCGTGAACATGACTCCGGCTGAAATTCATGGATTCGCTCTGTGATTTTCGAAGTCGCTAACGAAGAAGAATTAATTGGGCGTACGTATAGGTTGCAATTCTCACCGCTGTTTATTAGAATGTCGAGCTTCTTGTAATTCTTTTTGAACACCTCGACGAAAGCCCTGACCGAGTCCAAGCTCGAGTTGTCCAGCTCCATGACCTTAGCCTTGCCGGTAAGGATGCCCGCCGCCCTTACGTCTTTGACGGCCTTTTCGCCGGCCGCCGTCCTTCGACAGGCTGGGAAATTGGTTTATTGGTTTTCATTTTTAGTTACAATTCATAACAAACATAAGTATATCATGAAGACAGAGCGTGTTGATGATGATGATTACCGATTATGACCTCCAAGTCGCATTGCAGGAGCATCCGAACGACTTCTGCGCCTATTCCCCGAGATCCACCCGTCACGATGGCTACTCTGCCTGGCATTTGCGGCAATTCTGTATGTGAATTATCATTGATTATCATTGATTATCACGTCATTCGAATTAAACACAGGACAATTAACTTTATAATTTTTTTTTTTTTTTTTTAACGCATATATTATAGAAAAAACGGCACGTAATTATAAATGCAATGTCGTATGAACATGACATTTTATACAGTTTGAAATTACAAATTTTGTACTTTTTCGTTACGTATAGTTATGAGCCGAAAGCTTGTACACAAAGAAGACTGTAAAAAGTATAATACAATAGCTGTGCATACTAAATAAAAACAAGAGCAGCCTCGGATACCTCGACCAAAACAGTATATGTATGTACTACATAGATATATAATATCAGTGTTACATTTTCTTTTGACAACCCTAAAGTGCACGTATTATTATTATATTCGTAAGCGCAAATACTTGCGCTCGAACGTTTTGCCCTTAAACCGAGACCAAGTATAACGAGCACTGCATTCTAATAGCCTTAAATATTATTAACAAACTTTCAACCGAGTTGATCGTCAAGATGCATCGTAAATTAATTTTTTTGAATCGACGTATCATATTTAGATACCGATAAAAGTGTCCCATCTCAATATTGAGTTTCAAAAAGGTACTATATCGATTATAATAGATAAAGGTATTATTACCAATCGAACATTAAATTTTGAGAAAATTTTGTTTTTGACGGATAAAAATCTCCTGTACGAAAAAACAAAGTGATACAAAAGTACTGGTTTTTAAAGGAAATCAAATTTATTTAGCTCTGTTTTTCAGATGTTAAGAAAAACAAAAAAGAGCTGATGAATTTATTTTCCTACAAGAAACACTACTTTTTCCGAATTCAAAACCAAAATAGTATCTTTGTCTTTTTTCCACCAAGGAATCGACTTATGGTTTACCAAAAAAAATATTACTAAAATCACGAGTTAATAAAAGGCAGACCGGGTCACAGAATTGCAAAAGCTTAAGTGAATGCCGTTCGGTTTCATGTAGTTCGCGCACTGTAAGCACATTTTTTCACGTATACTTTTGAAAGTGTTGTTCTAAGAACTTTAAAATCATGCAGCGTGTACTATGTATAACGTACGTGGCTCGTTATTAGAATGCTGAATCAACTTTCTATTGAAAATTAAGGGCCTAATCTAATGAACGTAAGAATGCGATGAATTTGCTTCAACACGTGCTGAGTGTACATGATTATATAAAAAAATGTATGCGTGGATATAAAAATTAAAAGAAGTTATTGTACACACTATGAAATATAATTATATTAATGACCGCAAATGTAGTAACGTGAATGTAATCATCAATTTCAACCTCATGTAATTCATAAAATAAAAGAATGATCAAAAGGTTGAAGAAAATAAAATCTAGTGCCATCATTTCTCCCAGCAGACTTGATATTATATAGTTGTACCCATAAGGGCATGATCAATGACGTAAATATTATTGTGCTCACTACGGCGTATGAATTTAAAAAGGTCATTGAAATTAGCCGAGACTCTCTAAATCTTGAGCAAGTGAAACTCACTTCGAATAATATTATACCCTTGTACAAAGTGAGTTTTAATCATTAAAATTTAGAGAGTGGACAAGATTTTGTGCATAATGAAATATCAGGTAAAAAATAGCGACTTTAACAATGTAATCGCGAGCACGTGGTGATTTTGGGCTTTTTTTCTTACGAATAGTATAAAGTTGAAATCAGTGTTAAAACCGTGTAATTAATTCACACAAAGATGCCCGTGTTGAAATAAATGACGTACTAAGCAAGTGTAATAAGTATAAGTATACGTAAACCGGATGACACGGAAAACCAAGGAAAAATAGAACGGCGAGAGAGAAAGTAAGTACTCCTTGTGTCAAACTCCAAGGCACATCGCGGAAAAATATACACATACGAAAATTGTGTCCCCTATATGTGCATAAAAGTAAACACGATTGCGAGCAGCTCACCCGTCCTGTTGTGCCGAGCCTGCAGCCTGTCGAGGAGGATCCCCTTGATCGCGACGGCATTGTACCTGGCCTGGAGCTTGAGCCAGTCCAGCGCGTAGGTCAGCCTGGCGCTCCGCTTGACGAGGCCGCAGCCCAGTAGGGTGGCCACCGAGCCCAGGATCATGAGCAGCATACCCGAGCCGGAGTGGCAGGCGACCCCTCCGCGCCCCGTCGCTGGGGTTGTTTCTGCCGCCCCAGTCGAAAGTCGGCGCGCGCCTGAGCGGCCATCCCGTGCGACGGTGCAAGCTTTTTCGCCCCCCCCCCCCCGGGTTCTCCTCAGCGGCAGGTAAGTATTATTATTTCCCGGCGTTGAATTCGCTCGCGGTGCGGATCCTCTCTGGGGATTTCGATTTGCCTCTCTGTGCTCATTCCATCCTGGAAAATGAGTTTTCTCGAGAAACCTTGCGAATCGGGGGCAAAGCGGCGCCGAGTGCAACAGCTGCAGCGAATGGTAATTATATACGCAGGCACCGCGTGGAGGCCATTCGAAAGGATCCCTGCGCGGACGGGAGTCTGCAGCTGTTGTTGGGGCCTTTTTCCGCGTGATTAACGGACGAAGCGGTGATTGTCGCCCGATCATTTCATCCGTCGTATCATAGGTCTCGGGAATTTATAATATATTGGCCCTGTTGCGGCGCAACCGATGGCTTGGACCTGATTTTCGCTGCATAGGTGCTCGTAAACTCTTTTGTTTTAACGCAATTAAACAATATTCGGGTCAACCGGCCTATGCAACTACTTCTTCGTAAGCCCAATGTTAAGAATTATGAAATGTATTCTGCTGAACGGGCACAAGGATAGGAGTTTAAAAACAACCAAACACACGAAAATCGTTGTACTGGAGTTCTGTTGACGCGTGTGAGATCTATAATAATCATTTGTGAAACTTTGGCGGAATCGACTGAGTGTATGAATGTCAATACCATACCGATTTTTTTACTCGAGCAGATAAGTGAAAAATAAGATGATAGGGACAAAAATTGAGTCCATCCGACTCCGATAGACACGCATGATTTAAAAATAGTGATGCACTATATTTATCATTTTTCTGATTTCTTAAATTCTTACCTTAAATTATACAGTAGTAAAATATATCTGTATAGTAGGAGGTAAAAGTATTAATTTATACTATTGCACAAAATATATTATGCATCCCCGTGCTGTATGCTATTACGTTTGTATAATATACAGAGATCTGCTAATAAATGTGTTATCAATCATAATACACGAGTGTCTGGAGAAATGCTCGCTTACACGAAAAAGAAAGTTAACGGTATAAACTCGCTCCTGACTCTCCAGACCGACTTTCTCCGTCTCGGTAGACTTGAGCAAAGTCGTAATTATCATCATTAAAAAAAAAAAAAAAAAAAAAAAAAATAAATTGTTTTTCCTATCAAATTCAATTGTATTTGGAGTAAAAGAATGATTTTGCAAAGGAATCATTACAAGGCAAAAACTTAAAAAAAAAAACTATTTACTGTGTCATCAAAACGTCGCTTTTTGTTATTTGATAAATATTTTATCAGCATAGCCCTTGACGTATTAATTTTACTACTTTCTCCTGCTGTTCTTGGACGTTTTGTTTTGAATAATACAATTTAGAACGGATACAAATGTCTGTAACTATAGTTATATAGTTAATAATTCATTTCACATACGTATTTAGGAAAAATTATTCAAATTGGATGTTGGTTCGATCAAAATATACAAAATAATTGAATTAAATGTTTTTTTTGTCTGATCAAAGGACGTACATGAATTATTTATTACATTTGTATTTTTAATTATTTAGTCAAATTATTTGTAAACATGTTCTATTGACGAGTTACAGCTTACAGTTAATACAGATATAAAAAAAACTTTCAAAACACAAGAAGGTATGACAATAATAATAATAAAAAATTATAAACTAATTGATTTTTCATAGGATGTGTGTACACCAATTTAATTGAATATAATCTTAGTTATTCAGGGATAATCATATAAATTAATCAAATAGTGGATCTACTTTTCTGTGTCATCATCGTAATAAAGTAATTAAATTTTATTTTTTATCCAATTAATTGACGAAAGAATCATATATTTACTTGATATGTTTAAATTTGGCGCGCAGGTGCAAGTTTTGTTTCAAAAAAGACACTTGAATAAATTAAAAATATTTTAAATTACTTACTTCGATATTAGCTCGAAAAGTCACAATACATATGCTGGACTGTTTATCGAACTTGATGAAGTTTTGTACAGAGTAAATAATATGAATGAATATCGAGATGAATATGCATGAGAAATAAACTTAACCTTATTTAATAGTAGATACATATGCACTCTTCAATTTTTATTGCACTGATAAGTTTGGCAAAAAATTATCTTAATTCACCGTTAATTACATTGAAATGTAGCACAAAAAATCAAAACTCGAACCATTTGAACTTCTCGATTCCAAAACTCCGATTTCGTTCTGTACATTAATCATGTGTGATATATACATACACATGGGAGGTGAAATAAATCAGATCCCATCAAGAACTTACGCATTTTCACATAATCTTCTACGTAGGGTACAAGGTATAAAAATAAGGAAAATTGAGATGGACCAAGCATGGGAGAAAATCAAACTTACGGTGATAATAAAGGTGTTGTATACGAAATCAGGACTATCTCGACATACTTATTTACTGTCCTTTTCGTAAACACGAATATAACACGAGCAATGATAAATTAAAAATACTACGTCAGCGCTTGGGTAAATGTCTGTCATACGTACCAAGTCAAGTCAATGTACTACGGCTGCACGGTTGAATTGAGATGAATTATTTTTCGCGATTAGTCCCCAAAAACCGATGTTTTTGTTTGTTTTAAGACTGGCTTTATTTTATATTGATGGTCTCTCGTCGACTCTCGTTCTCTGATGCACTGATCTTTCGGAGTCGAGTTGTAATTTGTCGAGTTGGCTCTGTCGATCTCTCGAATTAATACTCGCATCGCAATCGCAAATCGCAATTGTAAATGTTTTGAATGTTTTTATTACGTGGATCGTATGTAGACACGGTGCGTGGTTGGCGTTGGGTGCTTGCCTTGCCGCTTGGGTTGGGTGTAAAAGTATTATAGATTAATCAGTGTGACGTGTGGCTATAGGATAGTTGATCATCTCCAAGAAAAGCTGGGGATCGCGTCTCAACAGTGAGCGAGCAAGAGTTTCGTTTACGTGAGTATTTTTTCGTTTACGTGAAATAAATAAGCTCTACCTAGATATCAGTTGCAGGACTCTGGTGTTTTGTTTGACGTGAGAAAAAATTTCCGTTGCTCTTGCATACTTACGTATAACTCGTATACTTACTACTTGCGTTTAAAAAACCCGACCTGCCCGACCACACGAAAGGATATCAGCTGTATCAGTTTGGTTTGAAGCTTGAGGTGACGGACATAGGATACTTATTTATTTTACTATTGGTATTTATACGAGCCAAGAGGGCATTCTTTCTCAAATGCCGATATTCGTGTAGTAGTTGATTGATACTTGCAGAGAGTGTAATGTTGGTTGAGAAAACTAACTTGCGTGTCTTATTGCGGGACTCTCCTGACCGAGTTTATTTATAACTTTCAGTTCTAATAGTATAGTGGAAGCTATTAGTTTAATTCACCACTTGATTGTTCTTACCTATTCAAGTATTCACCCTGTACTGCAACTTCCAGGCGTTATTTTATTTTTTAGTCGAATCGACTGCAGCCCAAAAAACTTTCCTTTTTTAGAAAGTTGCATACAGGTTCGTAAACTAAGTTGACACACTCTCAAAAAGTAAGATTCATTTTTTCAATAAGTGTAGTCGAGTTATTTCCCAATAAAGAGAGTAACAAGGTTACAACCAATGAGATATTGAAATAAAATGTTTGTGCAATGCTAAAGAAAGGTCGTCACTATACTTACAGTACACTTGACATGACAAAAACCACGTAATTGCTACATCTCTAATTTACATTTTTCTTGCATACATGATTATGCACATTTTGATGGCATACGAATTTTCCTGTCGCAATTCTCTATGCGACATTCAATGAACGTTCGCATCACTTTTAGGAAATTAAAAAAAATTTATAGGTACAGCATCATAATTTGTTGTTTGCAGAATGACAGATAGTCAAAGCGAGCCAAGAGCCAATGCAGCCCCTCAAACAGGTTGGTCTGCCGTTAAGCGGGAATTAAGTCAGGATAAAATTAAAGCTGCACAATGTGTCATAAGATATATAACAATACTTTTCACCTTTGTTTATTTACTTCCAATATTTGGGTAAGTAAATATTTTTACTCAACTGTTTTTTCAATCCATCTCTTTTGATTGACCGCATGTATATTATTGTACTTCAGAAACCCATATGATGCCTACTATAAGGTCCTGCTAAGTTGTACAGCAACAAATATATTACGTCTTCATCAAAGACTACCAAGAATTTCTTTTACAACTGAGTTTATGAGGAAATTATTCATTGAAGACTCATTTCACTACATAATTTATACATGCATATTTCAGATGACTGCACCAGTAACAAGTACATTTTTCTTTCTTAAAAAATTCTGATTCACGGTACAGAATTTTTCAACAAAAATAATTATTATAATTATGTTTTCAGTGGTGATTGTTCCAGTATTTTTGTTTGCTGTTCTACATTCTGCTAGCTATTCTCTGACTCTTCTTGACGTAAGTAAATTTGTTTATTTATGTATTTATTGATGTATTTATTAACAGGTGTGCCTCCAAATCATGTACAAAATAGAATACGAAAATAAAAGTAACGAGTTACGTATTGTACATACATACAATCTGTAATTAGTAACTATCATTATTCTGACATAACAGATGCTTATTAAAGGTCTAAAACTTCACAGTCATGATATAAAAACATACACCAACTGTACTTGAATACCGCATGAAATGCAAATCTTTGATGTTTCTTAGAAATCTCAAAAGTTTGTCACTTTTAAATTGTTGAATAAAATTTAAAAAATTTTTACAGAGATTAGGTCAAAACAGTTGGTGGGGAGCTCGTTTGTTAATTTCACTTGTTGAATTCCAGTCACGAAGTATTTTGCGACTTTGTGCCCTTTGCGAAATCCTGATTCTACCAATGACAGTGATACTTATTTTTACGTAAGCAGCTTTTCTATCAATATACTTATTAAACAAACGGGCTTATGGATCTAATTACGTAAACCATTATTTGAACCATTCAATTTGAAAACATTGTATCACTTTCAGTACATTTTGGTTCATTCAATTTTTTCTGTTTCCAATATTTCTTAACTTTTGTCAATGAAATTTAGTGAACCTTATTTTTTTGCAGTGGAAGGACTGGACTGTTTACTCCAATCATCTATTACCAATTTCTACAGCTACGCCTGTCTTCTCGAAGAAATGAGTTTACTCGCCAAGTTTTCATTGAAATTACAAATACTATCAGTGGCGTTGCTATGAGACCAACAGTGCCTGAAATTTTTCGAAGGATTCTCGGAAGTATTGTTGAAATGATGCGCAGAATGATGCCCGTTCATCAATAATAAGATCAGCTGGATAATCAAGTCATCTTAAAGATTACGAATTTGCGAATTCGAAGTGAAATATATTGTGATGATTCATACCTATATATCTGCTTTGCCATGCCAAGAGTCTTGAAGAAAAGCAGTCTTACGAATTTTTTTCAAATACTAAAATTAATATTCGTATGGTTACGATTCTGTTTAGAAAGTTTTGGTAAATCATATCCTTCATAACAAACTTTCCAAAGTATATTATTTCATAAATTTTTCTAGCGCCATGCAGTCATCTCATACCTTGTCTATGATCCAGTCCTAATAAGGCAATATTGTATAAACTAAATCTATGATGCGAAATAATTTTAAATCTATTTTTTTTCACATGGCTATGATCAACATGCTTACAAGGTATGTAATAAAGTCTGTAATTGAAAATCGACTAGAAATATTTGTGGTGTCGGAGATTTTGATGAATATAGATTTCTCAAGTAAGAAACATTAAAAAGTTGGCCGTCACTTTTTTATAAGTTATAATATTGTATGAACATTTCAATGACGAGTTTATAAATTGAAATTTTATGCAAACGGTCTAAATGTGCAATCGTTATTTGAGATTCATTATTCGTCTTTGAATAATAAAAAAAAAAAGATATCCCACATTCCTTTAGATTTTTTACGAGTTAATCATTCAATGATAAATACCCACTAAATTTGGAATATTTTAGTGGACTGATCAATGCTAAAAATATTAAAATCAAGCACTTGTCCATTTCAATATAAAAAAAATGTTTGGTATCCCAATGGACATTAAATTAAAATGTAGATTAAGCAAAAAACATTCATGTTTACTTGGTACAAAAATAACTAGAAGTTCACTTGGTGTGAACTAGTTTGCAAGACATGTTTTTTAACAAATTTGTAAAAGTTTTATTTTACACAAGGTAGGAACGGTTCAACTAAAAATAATTTAAGAAATACTGTTAGTTTAATGTGAGTGGTTAATTGTTAATGTTGTAATTTCGATTGGCAAAGGCCAGAAAACACTGTATCACCATGTCATGTCTTGAATCTTACACATGAAATTTAATATACTTGACAGTATGATCGTATGTTACGGTTTGTGGTTGTTTTTCAAAATAAAATTAAAAAAAATTTCGAAAATCGATTTGTAAGTCACAATACCTATCCCTTTTATTTGAAAAAAAATTATAGCAACCAGCAATGTAACACACTTGTTGGTTTTAAAAATAATTATTAATTTTTGTATGAGATAGCTATTTCAAAACGAGTTTTAGAAATATCTTTATGTTATGAATTAAATAAATTAAATTATTAATGCATGACACTACGACAGCGCCACCATGTAAATGCAGCTTTACGATTTTGACACAAGGTTTGTGTATGGCGCGCGTGCGAGTGGCTGAAGTGGCTGAGGCTCGTGTTCTCTTTTGGTCTTACCGCTCCAGCTTGTAATCATGGCTGTAACAACGATTTCGAAAAAGCGTAAGGTTTGTGTCGAAACAATCAATTTGTCTATAAATTTGTGCAAAAATATGCTTACCAGTAGAATCCATAAAAGTTTCTGTACCCGGTTTTTTTGGCTGGATGTCTTTTGCGACCAGGAAATTGAAGGATTTCACGGATACTGTTGCACCTATTAAGGGGGTTAATTCTTAGTTCCCGTAGCTGTGTTTATTTTTTACTTTAAATTGAATTGTTTATCAGTGTTAATAGTTCCTGTCATGGTGCACGTTTGATCCAGAGGTTACGTTTTTTGTAACTTTGGCGAGTGTTAGTGTATTTTTGTGATTTTTATTGTGCCTCAATGAAGTCATTGACGATTAGCACACAACATAACCCTGTGCTTGTTGTTATTAATATTATATATTCTCTGATATTATCGTGATAGTTTTATTATATATATATTATTGATCTGCTTTTCCAATACAAGTCAGCAAAGTGTCTTATTTTATTTTGTTCTGTAAAATTTTTTCCTATGGTGTCAATGTTACGTTTATGTTTTGTGGATCTTAAAAGTTGGTGTAAGGTTCAATGATATTCATCCACAAGATATTATCGTGCTTTCAGTCAAAAGCAGTCAGGGCTCTACAATGCGTATTTTTACACAAAATTTGTTGTTTAAAAGCAGTAAGGATTTTCTAACTCGTTTGTACTACTTTTAGTTTGTTGGAGACGGAGTCTTTAAAGCTGAACTCAATGAGTTTTTGACTCGTGAACTTGCGGAAGATGGATACTCCGGGGTTGAGGTCCGTGTCACCCCACAGAGGACAGAAATTATCCTCATGGCCACCCACACCCAGAGTGTTCTGGGAGAGAAGGGCAGAAGAATCAGGGAATTAACTTCGGTTGTTCAGAAACGATTTAATTTTAAAGATCACAGTGTCGAGTTGTATGCTGAGAAAGTAGCCACTAGAGGCCTCTGTGCAATTGCCCAGGCTGAATCTCTAAGATACAAACTGATTGGAGGTCTTGCAGTAAGAAGGTACAATTATTTTAATATTGTTTTCATGAGTTAATTCGTAGTACATTCATTTTTTATCTGTTTATAAAGTTTCTCTATTGTAGTTGATTGAGCAATGGTTACAGTTGATAAATGTAAATGATTTTATTTTCTTTCCAGAGCATGTTACGGTGTGCTCAGGTTTATTATGGAATCTGGTGCCAAAGGATGTGAAGTTGTTGTCAGTGGCAAGCTCCGTGGTCAAAGAGCCAAGTCTATGAAGTTTGTAGATGGACTAATGATTCATTCTGGTGAACCCACAAATGACTATGTGAATAGTGCTACTAGACATGTACTCCTTAGGCAAGGTAATGTGTCTGCTTACAGTATGATTTTACAAAACTTGTAAATGAGGAACATAACTCAAGATTCACTAATAAATTTTGTTTTAAATTTTAGGAGTGTTAGGTATTAAGGTCAAGATTATGTTGCCTTGGGATCCAAATGGCAAGAATGGCCCCAAGAAACCTTTGCCCGACAATGTTATCGTTCAAGAACCAAAAGAAGAAATCATCTACACTTCACCTGTAAGCGAGTCCAAGGTAGTCAATCCACTTAAAGAAATGGGTGCTCCACCTGCACCTTTACCTGCAGTTGCTTGAATGATTTATTAACTATTTTCAATAAAACCAAAAAAATTGAAATCGTTTTGCATTGTAATTTTTTTCTCAAGCAACCTGTTGGGTTCTATTCAAAGGTTTTGTTTGCAAGGTGTCAGGGGCACTTCACATATGCACATCCCTGCTTTTCTTGGTTTTATCTAATCAAGTGCATGAAATCGCAGACGCCTCACTCGTTGGTGTATTGTGAGCATTATAAGTTATTAAGACGAGCTAACTTTGTCCAATATGTAGAGAGCATCTATATATGTATACATGAGTATACGGAGTAATGAGTATACCACTTTATATAGTACAAGTATGCATTGTTGTATTTATGGTATCCAGTGGTGGAGTGATGGAGTCGTTGATGGAGACTTGATCACTGGACAGTCACTGGAGAGAGTGGTGGAGGCAGTGGGTTGTGGGTGTCTACTGTCTAGTATCTATCTGAAGGTTTACAACTTGACTTGTGTCCTCTTCATTCTTGCTTGCGCGCGTAGGCTGGAAGTAGTAATTTAAAATTTTCATATACCTTTGTTAATCAATTTTATTTCGGTTTGTCGTAAAATAAATTGTAGATTAGCGATATGTTAAATAACAGCAATGGAGTTTGCAATTAAAGATCAGTAATGGAGTGGAAAACTATCGCTTTGGCAATCCTAATTATAAGTTTGTGTTTCCTTGCGATTCCCATAAAAGTCGAACCCGAAAAAAATCTTGAAGATGTCGAGTTATTCAAAGCTTATGTTCAGGAATACAGAAAGCCGTATAAATCAGATCCTGCCGAGTATGAAAGGAGATTTGAGCGATTTCAGGTAGTTTGTCGGGTTTGGTTCTTTGTAATACACGTGTGTACAGGGTGACAATAAAACAAGTAGACGACTGATTTTTGTTTATTCATCAACAAACGTTCTGAAAATTTTTTGTTCATCATGGAAACAAAAATGATCAGTTTACTCTTATTTTGTGATTGGTTCATCATTTTAAGTTTTATTTTGTCTATTTATTGCCACCCTTCTTCACAATGCATATATAATTTCAATATTGATATCAGTAACCACTGACTAATTTTTTTAATTTTACAAAAATAATTTTAGCAATCACTTCGGCAAATCGACAAGTTTAATAGATTGCGCAACACAGCACAGAGTGCACGCTATGGCCTGACGAATTATTCTGATCTTACTGAGCAGGAGTTTCAGGCCCTGCGTCTTCATCCAGATCTTCCTAAGCTCAGTGAAAGACACCATAAGTGCCATTATCACCATATTCATTCGCATGAGCGATATGAAAGAGCAGCAGCAGCAGAATTGCCAAAGAGATTTGACTGGAGAGACAAGGGAGTTGTCACAGCTGTCAAGAGCCAGGGTACATGTGGAGCTTGCTGGGCATTCAGTGCTGTTGAAACCGTTGAATCCATGTTTGCTATTGCCAATGGAACATTGAAAGCGTTCAGTGTACAAGAGGTGGATTTCAGGACATTCTGAGGACTTATGGTTTGTCTGAAAACTTTCTGAATAGGAACAAATTGTGTATTTCAGATGATTGATTGTGCTGGAAATAGCAATTTTGGTTGCGATGGAGGAGACATTTGCAGTTTGCTCGAATGGTTGGTGGGTACCAAAACAAAAATACTGCCTGAATCTAAGTATCCTCTTACTAGGACGACAGATGCTTGCAAACTTCAAAAGTAATTTCAAAAAACTAACTATTGATTGATTATTTAGCAATTTGCATCCAGTAAGATCGTAAAAACATATTTTTTACTTTTTTTCAATGCTAGAAAAACTGCAAAGACACAGGAGGGTATCCTAATATCAGATTTTACCTGTGATAAGTAAGTTGGTCAAAAATATCTATTACTTACCGTAACTTTATTTATAGAGTTAAGCTCCTTACGTAGTTCTATTAGCCTTGTTGATTCAAGTACTTATGTATGTATTGCGTGTGCATGGTTTGTTATATAAGGCGTCCCCTGGATTGTTATTTAATGAGCAACGCAAGTTGTTGTCCTTGAAAGCGTAGGATCTGTAATGCGTAGACGATTTGAATTGTTGGTGCAGATTACTAAGTTCAAACTTTTTATTATTTTAAACTCATTTCAAATGATACAATCCAATCTAGTTGAAACTTTTTGCACAAAAAGAAAGTGCTTCTTGGATTCAGATGAAAAAATTATCGTAAAAAAAAAAAGTTGCATCAATATGTTTATGTAACGATCAAGTATAGAAAGATAATATTTTATTCTTATTTAGTTTCGTCAATGCCGAAGATGTACTTATAAAACAGCTGGTGACTAAGGGACCAGTAGCCACTGCAGCCAATGCTCTGTCCTGGCAAAATTACCTCGGTGGTATTATTCAGTTTCACTGCGACGGATCATTCGAAAACCTGAATCATGCAGTGCAAATCGTAGGATACGATCAGACGAGTGCAGTACCCTATTACATCGTTAGAAATTCCTGGGGTCCTCTTTTTGGAGACAAGGGGTATTTGTATGTAGCGATTGGCAACAATCTATGCGGTATTTATTTTTTTTTACCAGTATTTTACATGCCAAGTATAAAGTTAGTATATATGTTAATTATTTTCATCGTTCCTCCGCAGGAATAGCGAATCAAGTGTCCTCTATTGATATTATTGCTCATTGAGAAAATATAATGAAACTTGATTTTCGATGCTGCCTATTTATGTACACTAGAATTAAAAAAATTGTGATTTTTATATCGAGCTCCGAGTATTTTTAAGGATATCTTGTAAAAAGCGTACCAATAGTAGATGAAAGATGATGCCTTAATGCTCTATATTCCTTAAAATCGACAAATAAGTATATGGAATCGATTGGTATATGTACATAAGATCCACGCAAAATTGAACCATTGTTGTTATTATTTTTGATGTTGTTAAATGGATCGTACAAATCCCGTGTGTAAATATGATCGAGATTAATATACATATGTACAATGAAACGATGAGCTAGATTTATGATGAAATTAGAGAGAGGTAGGTAGTATTTTGATTACAAATTTTTATACAAACATTTGTAATATTTAATTTGTTGAATAATGAAATACAGTTAGGATAATAGAATAATAATGAATCTTTCGACATGTGTAAGACATTTGTATGTCGCAAATAACTGTATATGTTTTACAATAAAAATTTAGTAATAAAAAATAAATTATTGTTCACAATTGAATCACTGATACATGCAGTATATCCCAACCCCCGATGAACTATCGATCCCTTTGCCCTCAATAATTCGCAGAAGCGATACAGTCATCCTCGTTATTAGTCTTTTCATAATAATTTTGGTCATTTTGATAGCCGTTGTTCCTCCCGGAAAGCGTTGAACTTTCCGACGAGCTCGTCGAATCGTTGAGCGACGAGTTCTCCAACGACAGAGTCACCTCCCCGAGGCCCAAGCCCCAGGCCATCGATAATCTCGTTTTCATGCGCTTGCACAGCGGTGGTATTAAGTGCCGGGGTATTAGGAACGTCGAGAGGTTGAACAGGTCGACGAAGACCTTGTAACGATCGCTGAAAGTAACAATGGTGTCAGTTTCTCTCGTTACGCGAGCGCGGCAAATTTTTATTTTTTTTTTTTTTCTGTCTTTCTTTTCTGCTTCGTAAATCAATATTAATGATTATTCTAGTAGTTAATTATTTCACAGCGATCATTATTTTTACCTCAAAGTCGTTTTCAAGTATTGATACCCAGAGGAGCCACCAGTCCCAAACTGCTGCGAACCGATCATCCTTTGGACCATCAGCACGTGATTGTCTGCGAAACATTAGATAAATGAGGGAAAGAAAAAGAAAAGAGAATGTGAAAAGTAAGTAACGCGTCGAACGAGAAAAACCGACATCTCCACTTGGTGATGAGCGAGTCAATGTCCATCAGAGCCGTGAGAATCTGGTGGGGCTGGCTAAAGCGGGGCTCGTCGCGGTACAGGGTAATCATGACCGCCCCTTGGAGGGCTGCGTGCGAGAAGCGCCGCTCGCCCCGCGAAACCAGGGCATTGTGCAGGCTCTCATTGAATATCGAGTCGAAGACGGCCCGGCGAGCCGCGACGCTGCTCAGCAGGTGCTGGGGTTTTTTTTTTTTTTTTTTTTTTTTTTTTTTTTTTTTTTTTTCAAATTAATGCGCGACACGTCATAAGTATTAGTACATCGTGTATAATGTTATATGAACAAGAAGAGGAACCTCCGCCTGTGTGCGCTGCTCCTGGAGCATCCTCTCGACGGCGCGCTCGAACTTGCCCCAGAAATCAAAGTCGTCGGCCTCCAGTCCGGGCGTGCGCGCCAGCCACTTTTGGACCAGGTGGCTCAGACTGGGCTCCTCCTCGCTCCGGCGTATCGCGTCGACGGCCCGCGGATCGCGGCCAAAGACGCGCGTGTAGTTCTGGCTGTACTTGGCGCGGTGCTCCCGCTTGACGCCCAGTTTGTTCTCCAGCAGCCGGAACTGCATGGACTGGAAACCCGAGGCCGGGCACAGGTAGTCCCGGAAGGCCATGAAGTCGAGGGGCGTCATTGTCTCCAGGATCGACACCTGGTCCACCAGAAGCTGATGAATTTTACGCATCATTATATCACACTTGTATTTTTGCATCACACTTGTATTTAGGGCAAAACCCGAGTCACGCTTCGATTTCCTTCACTTTTGGAAATAATTATACGATCTCGCGCGTGAACTTGAATCATCGGCCAATAATGAAGAGATGGCGATATAATTGGTGTTCGGAATCGCGAGTCTTGTTTCGTCAGTTTCGTTATCTAATTTTTCACGAATTATATGCATCAATGCTTGTACATGCGTTGTTCCCTACGTATGTATACGTACTACAGCTGATAATACCACGGTAGATTATGAAATGTACAGTTTGTTTCCCCCGACCAGCTGGCATAGCGCATGAGTCCATTTATTTACAGTAAAAATAATCAATTGTAAAGAGTGACCATTTTAATCAGTACAGCAATTATCTCGTTGCGTAATGCGTGTGCATGAAGCCTCCATCTCCGATCCAAAAATGAACGATGTGATTATCATTTGCAAATACTATCTGGACTCTCCATTTTTTTTTCTCTCGTTGGAATATTTCATTACGACTATAATATGCGCGCTTGTAACATGTATGTTAAAATGAATCATGACGGATGGAATTAAATTAAAAATAAAAGATTTGGATTTTATTGAATTATCCTTCTCGAATCTTGGCCCGAGATACAAAAAAGATCTGTCCGCATCAGCTATCATCGCGATTGCCGAGGAACTCAAGTCCGCGTACTTATTCATGCACCACGATCAGTCATATATATTCGCCCCGTGCAAGTAAGTATATATTTACGCAAGTAAAACCTAGTCCTACAGCAGCGATTGCGTAATTAGGTACATGAAGCGAGAGAGGGATAAAGAGGACAGCTAGGCCTACATCAGGTGTCGCATGACGTATCCCCGTATCGACTTACCCCTCCGCTCTCATAAGTATTGGTATACAACATTGATACGCACAGCTTCTTTTTTTTCTGACTTTCTTGAGCTACTTTGATTTACTTCATTTATACTTACTTACGATGACACGACCTTTTCAGCAAGTGAACATGAGTTTACATTCCCCCCCCCCCTCCCCCTATTCGATCACAATGGTAAGCGTATATCAACGATTTCAAAAGAGGGCGAGATAGTACCGAAATTTTGAAAGCTCGATCGCCGATAATCCGAAGCTTATATTGCTTTTTTTGTCTTGTGTGGCTCGGGTTTCGTCGTAGGTGGTGTGAATTTGCGTGTGCATACGGGGAGTCTGTATACACTCGATCGGTTTCCTTGTCGTAGGTCAGTATTTAACAAAAAATAAGTATGCACCCTCGCGGAATAACGTTTCCGAGTGCAAGTTTGAAGATTTCGACAAAAAAAATGAAAAAATTCGTGAATATAATATTGATATACTCGTATAGAATGCAGAGAGTATCGAGTGACTGTAGCGTTGGAAATAATTCTTTCAGCGCGTAGTAAATAAGGTTCCCTACAGGTCCCAAATCCCAAATAAGTATGCACGTACGATATTCGTGTTCCTTGAAATTAAAATGACAATAAAATAAAAACGAGCAAGGTCACGCGCGCCTGTTTGTAAAGCTCCTCTGCTCTTGGTGTGAATAAGAAATTAAATTAAGACCCTTGCCGCGGTATAATTGGCTTGTCGCCAGGGGTTGTTCACCCAGTTCGTTACCATCACCTGTATACTTACTCATGCACTTACTTGTACAGCCCCGCGCGCATAGTATATATATATTATACGCGTGTAAATACATGCATACCCTAGTGGTCATATTTTTTACATCGACACATTTATTTTTCGCACTTTCCGACGATTTTTTTTGTTTTTCCACCCGCGGCCGTACGCATGAAAACACGAAAGTTCGCAGTTATAAGAATAAGGCAGGTATATACAGGGAGTAACTCACTTTGAGGATGAGCACTATCCGATTGAGCCGCTTCAGGATCTCCAGAGTCCTCGACTCGTCTATCGCTTCGGAGTCGTTCGCGTTGTTCGTCATCCCCTCGGGCGGGCCGTGGGTTTGCCGGTGTTCCTCGTCGTTGTTGAACAGCGCCCTTATGGAGTCGATTTTTTTTCCCCCCCCCTCCCCGGCATTATCATTTTTTTCCCCCCCCCCCCCCCCCGAGGTAAAATCATATACCCTGGTGCGTGACAATGAAGAGATGCTCGTCGTGAACTTCCTTGTTGTTCTCCCGGCTGAGCAGTCTCTGGGCGGACAGAATTTTGTTCAGCATCAGGTATTCGCCGTAGAGGACTCCCGGACCCTCCACCAAACACGTCGTGCCGCCCGGGCTCGTATCGTCTCTTCGAAATTCCGATAACATTAATGCATGTTATTATCATACCGAGAAACGTCACCTGCTGCATTATAAGTATTATGTGATGTGCTCGCAATTTATCTCTCAACGGGGGTCTGACGAAATATCGTCAGTTTTTTTTTCAAAAATACGTCAAACGGCTTATCTTACTGTATTAGAGGGAAGAATGGCAAATCGTAAGTACGTGGTGCGCGATAAAATTGTGGGACGACCAAAAAAGGTTGGCGCGTGTATTAGATTATAGTGTGTGCGGTAATTCATGTGTATAAACTTACGTCCCGTTTCCCACTGGGCACTCCATATTTCCATAAAAATTTGTGCAGCTCGATCGAACACACTCGTTGAAACGATTTTCTCAACTTTTTCACATTTAATCTCTTGAAGTCGGAAAAAAAAAAAAAAAAAAAAAAAAATTGTTTTCGTACAGAGACCTAGAGTCACGAGATAAAGGTTGAAATTTTGACTCGGTCTCACTTTTTATTCACTCGGGTGATGTATTATATTCGTTCTAACTTTCCAACGACCCCAATCATATTTAGCACTGAATGTTGTTCAATTGAGCGTAAGTACACAACGACCATTTGCTGCTTGAAAGAAAACGCGAGACTAACTCGCTTGGATTTTTACATTATTGGCATAAGCAGGGGGTAAGATATTAAATATACATATATATGTATGGATTGTACAATAACCACGCGTAGTATGCGCCGCGAGACTGACCACGAACGACTGAAGTTTAGGATCCAGCGCGCTGTCTTTTCAATGTTTTCCAGTTGCGCGTGATGCCTCTGTGGAAAAAAAAGCGTTTCATTTCTTTTAATTTCCACTACTTATATATTATGTGATGTATCTTTACGTGCATGTAAGTATTATACGTGCAAATCTATAGAATATACATGTGCTCTGTTGCACGACTCTATGCTCCATACTTTATGTAATTTATATAAATATGTGTGTGCCCATAATATTAATAACATACTTGCACTTTATTTATCCGAATTGTTTGGCGAACATTTGTATTTAAAAATGTTCATCATCAATGTCTTCGCGTTGGGGTGTTATTGTTATAATATTTTAAATAATCTTGCTCGGGCTGGTTAAACTATATACGCACTATATTGCAGAAATATAATATGTACCACATCCATGTGAATAATACACGAATATTATCGACAACTGTAAAACTCTGTTAGCTGCGATATAAGTAACAACTGCGAGTCGATTTCTTCCGAAGAAAGTATTCATTCGTACTTGTTTCGTAAGATCTCATTTAGCCTACTGAATTTTCGAGTTCGGACTTTTACACTTGGCGCTGCTGATGGCGCGCAGGCGTCGAATCGTCGATTAATCGATTATTTCTACGATCGATCATCGATTTAACGACGACTATTTCGAGTATTTCGACTATAGTCGGTTCACGCAGCATAAATATAGTCTGCTCGTATAAGCTCGTCGTGGCCGTGATGGCTCGTGCAGCTTATCATAAACGCCTACACTTACTTATAATACTGTTATAAATATCATTAACAACAAAGTGGAGTATCAATAAAACAAGTAGCAAGTATGGGTACCTAAATTCATATTTAGAGTGCCCGTTGCACAGCAGGAATTGTTCGAAGTAAGCATTAATCGCGCATGTATTCGTTGGTGGCAAAAGTTTTGCGGTACTTGGTATAGTTAACGTTTGGTACGCTGCGTCTTGTTAAGTCGACGAGGAGGAGGAGAGGCGCGCGTCATCCTCGTCAAGTCGTCACGCAGCACCTGCGATTAGCTGCTGCTTAAGCGGTTGGGCCTACCGTCCGTCCATCCTTATATCCTGCTCCCGAGGACGTCGTTTTAGTGTACATAACTTCTTCGTCAGAGAGATACTCTCTCGCTCTCTCTCTGTGTGTGTGGGTGCCACAGCAGCAGTAGCAGCAACAAAAACAATAACTTCAGTAGTAATCATGGGGTAAGTTGTTGGCCCATTTGTGTATAAAATAATAGGGTATGAATGCTGGAGGAAGTTATTGCAAGGGCGCGCACATCATCGTCGAGAGCTGGTGATCATTTCTGTGGCTCTCTCTCTGTGTGTGTGTGTGTCTCTGTGTGTGTGTGTATGCATGCGTAAATAGAAAAAAAAAAAAAAATGGGTTCATCCAGAGGACGGGAATTGTATTATGTTACGTGTTATTGTCGTCAAGGGAAACGATATCTAAAATCTGCAGTAATATTAAAAAGTCTTGCGTTTGTGTACTGCAGGGCACACAATTATCTCTCTGATCTGATAGTCTGATCAGAATTGAGGAGCTCACATTTTATTTTAACCGAGGTTAAATTAAATGTATTCTATCAATTGGTAAAAAACAGAGTGCTATGTTTTTTTGCAGAAGTTCAGACGTTGAGTGCGTCACTGACTCCAAAAGGGACCCTGGTGAGTTGACCGACTCCGATGTGTCCATGGAGCACAAAAAGAAAAAGAAGAGGAAACACAAACATAAGCACAAAAAGGATAAGTCTTTGGACAAAATTGACAGCAAAATGGAGAAAGAGAAGTAAAAATTGTTGTTTTTTTAAAGGATTACTAGAGATTCTGAGGTTTGAGAAATGCCATTGATTTGGATTGGTGAATTTTTTTGGTTACAGGAAGAAACACAAAAAGCACAAAAAAAAGAAGAGCAAAATGAGCGAAGAGAATGGAAATGGAGCTGTAATTAATAAAATTGTTAGCTCTCTTGTTAATAAGAAAGAAATGAACGGTAAGTTCAACAACTTGGTCATGGAAATTGAGGGAACTGAAGATAGTGAGGATGAGAAGATGGTGGATTTGGATTCTGATGAAGTGGACTGTACAATTATCGAAGATGATATTGATTTAGAAGAACTAATGAAACAAAAGGTGGGGCTGTGTGGTTTTTTTCATTTTTTTTTAGTGATATGTTTTTATGTATTATATGCATATTTCAGGAGCGTCTTCAAGCTTGTTTAGTTCAGTATTTATCTGATGAATCCGATAAAGACACCCGATTAAAGAAAAAGGAAGAACTGCCAGATGTGATACTAGTTGAGGACAGTGGGGATGAAATAGTGTCGGAACCTCTTGTAAAACGTCCTAGAAACTCTTTAATGCTGGAACCCAGAAAATTGTTGAAGTCAGATCGGCGTGTTGTGGTCGACATGAGTAGAGGTGAATTTGAAAAGAAGAGGTCTAGAGACGAAATAGATAGAAGAAGAGAGTCGGATAGAAAACGTGATGATAAAGATAGGAGCAGAGACGAAGTCAAGAGAGATGATAGTAGGCAATCCAAAAAGCTTTCTGAAAAGGCAAAGGAGGAAAACAGGAAAGATGATAGTGCAAAAAAAAAGTTGGATGATGATAGGCGTAAAGAAGCCAGTAAGAAAGAAGACTCAAGGAAAAGAGAGCACGAAAAAAGGTAAAAATTGTCATGGTTGATTACTGAAAAATGATTATGTGTTAATTAAATTGGATTCTATTGATGCGAAATTTTCTCATTTTGAAACAGTAGGGAGGAAGAAAAGAAGCGTGAGGCAGAGAAGAGCAGCAGCAGCAGTAGTGCAGCTCGGCCAAGTCACGACTCCTCTAGACACTCGCATACGACTAGCCGGCAGGAGAGTAGTCGAGATCGGCATGTCACTCGGGATCAACAGCACAATCGCGATAATCAGAGTTTAGATAAGCATAGCCGAGAAGGACAAAATCGGGACAGGCATAGCCGGGACGGACATAGTCGCTCAGATATTCACCAAGAAAAGAGCCGGGACCGATTAGATTTACGCAGAAATCATGATAGACCTCGGTCTCGCGATGGCAGGCGTTCCAGAAGTTTGGGCAAGAATAGAGACCGCGATAGAAGTCGAGACCGTCACAGGAGGTCATCGAAGTCTCGATCACGGGATCGGAGTCATAGAGATCATAGATATAGTGGTCGTGACCAAGGTCGGGATCGAGAAAGAAATGGTAAACGCGAGCGTGGAGATAAATTTAAAGACTCGCTGTCCGAGGGTCTTAAGCCTGAGCATTCAGATAGCTCCACTGAGGAAGAAATTAAAGATATTGACATTGAGGAGGATGAGGATGAGGAAGCCATCATTGAGCGCCGCAGAAAGCAGAGGGAAGAGCTTTTGAAGGTGCGTATTCGAAAATTCAATAAATCTCTGATGATTTCGGAAAATTGTATGAAAGCTTATATTAATTATTAATTCCTAAAATTGTAGAGGCTAGGAGCGCCGAACGAAGACTCGAACTTCTCGTCTGATATGAACGTAACGAGATCGCCACCGTCTGAGCATCAGTCTAGCGCGTCTAATAATAATTCAACACTCAATAATATTAATAACAATAATAATGATTCTGCTTCAGAGAGTCATACACCACCGTTACCTCTCAGGAGGAAGTCCAAAAGTGACGAGAAGCCCAGTCCCGATAAACAAGATAAGGGTGTTAAAAAGCTAGATGAGAAACAAAACTCTAAAAAATCAAATGAATGGGATATGTTTGCTGAAGTCGACAATCCTGGTGACTTTAATGTAAGTTAAACACAAGGGATTTGAAATATATATCAAGCTATCATTCAATGTATTCTTATATTTTTGTAGAGTCCAACAGTCGAAGGCGGTAAATGTCCCGGTGGGCCAGATAATCCCAGCCTAACTGATAATTGGGATGATGCTGAAGGTTATTACAGGTAAATTACTTTCATTAAAAAATACCGTCGATACAAATCCATTCGTTACAATTATATATAATTTATTTAAGGGTTCGCGTTGGAGAAACGTTAGATTCACGCTACATTGTTTATGGTTACACTGGACAAGGTGTGTTTAGTAATGTTGTAAGAGCTAGAGACACCATCAGGGGCAACATGGATGTTGCTGTAAAAATTATTAGGAGTAACGAAATTATGTAAGTTTATCAATATTATTATTACCATTACTGCTCACTAAGTTTAATTGCAACTAATTTTTTGTATGCGATCACAGGAACAGACATGGTTTAAAAGAGTTGGAAATTCTTAGAAAATTAAATGATGCTGATGCAGAAGATCGTTTCCATTGCTTACGATTGTTTAGGCATTTCTTTCATAAGAATCATCTGTGTATGGTTTTTGAATCTTTAGCTATGAATTTAAGAGAGGTGCAACCCCATTCTATTAACTCTGTAAAAATACTATTATTCTTCTTAATTCAAGTCTCAAGATTTTTGTTTTTCCAGGTATTGAAAAAGTATGGCAAAGATGTTGGTTTGCACGTAAAAGCAGTCAGGTCTTATACCCAACAGCTTTTTTTAGCTCTGAAGCTACTAAAACGAACAAATATATTACATGCGGATATAAAGCCAGACAATATTCTAGTCAGCGAAAGTAAATTAGTATTAAAGTTATGCGATTTTGGTTCTGCGTCTTTTGCTCACGAGAATGAGATCACACCTTACCTTGTTTCAAGATTTTACAGAGCGCCCGAAATCAGTAAGTATTTTGAACATTATAATAGCATATTTGTCACTGAACATTGCTCTCAGTGTTCTAAACCATTACATGTGCAGAAATTTTTTTGAATTTTTCAAAATTGATCTTTACCCAAAGTAGGGTAAAATGAGTAAGAGCCGAAAGTTGAAAATGTTTAATAAATGATGGATATTTTTTAGTTCTTGGTATACCATATGATTTTGGCATCGACATGTGGTCTGTTGGCTGTACAATTTATGAACTTTATACCGGTAAAATTATGTATTCCGGCAAGACAAACAATCAAATGTTAAAATTCTTCATGGATTTAAAGGGCAAAATGCCAAATAAGATTATTCGGAAGGGTCAGTTTAAGGATCATCATTTTGACACCAACTGTAACTTTCTTTACCACGAAGTTGACAAAGTAACAGAGAGAGTAAGACAGCCTTTCAATTTTTCGTTTTAGAAAAATTACACTTGCAGATCGTTGATAGTTTTGCATTTCTTTTATCTTTGCTTTTGCAGGAAAAAGTGGTTCAAATGTCAACACTGCCAGCTACACGCGACCTTGGCGCGGAGTTGGGTCTTGTAAACTCGTTGCCGTCGGAACAGGCGCGTAAGGTCACCCAACTAAAAGATCTGCTCGAGCGAATATTTATGTTGGACTCTGGCAAACGGATAACTGTTAATCATGCATTAGCCCATCCGTTCATCCAAGAAAAGATCTAGGAAGGCAACACCTACCTGTGCAATAAAATGAACCCGGCCAGCCAGCCTCGCAAACTCTCTTGAGGACAGGTCTACGCCACATCGAGTTTGTACATTTTTAATGGGCGAAATATAATAATCGTGCTTGTTTCTCCTTGTCGAATCTGAGGAGAAAACCTTTTTCTGAATTTCGACAAAAAATTAGCGGCATGAAACCACGAGGGAGATTTTCCGTTTTTTTTTTTTTTCTATTTTTCTATTTCTGAAATTTGTTTCAGATTGTTTCTCGAATTTTCGTTACTGTTTTGTTTATTATTGTTAGGGTAAATTACATTTTGACCATTACAAGTCACTTTACCTTGCTTTCTAAAAAACATTTTGACTGGTCGTTGACACAACGATTGCACGTGTTTGTAAAACTGTAATGCATCATGTTTTTTTTGTATATAATCATTTAAATCACCCTCGTGAATTCTAGATTATTTAAATGAAGGAAAGCACCATTCTATGGAGCATAATATTTTTCCTTTTCCTATAACCTAATCGCAAGTTTTTTACTTGGACACCACTATTGAAATTTACCAAGTGTTTCATAATAAATTGTACATTATATATAATTACAAATCGATCGACGTGTATAGATGATACTAACGTGTCCAAGGAAATAAAACAATAAAAGGGATATAAATCGCGTTGAAGAAGTCTTGTAATATAACTTTATTGAATTAAATCCTAGGAAATTCTCGTGAAGCTTGAAAAAATTTTTAAAGTTGAGTGGTTGAATTCATCACAGTAAATTCTTTAGATGATAGAAGTAAACCAAATTTTTCAATGTACTGACAAATACCTACAAATAAAATTGTATAGCGATTTAGAAATGCAGCAAACTTTTATCATAAAAACATTAACGATGTATGTTTGATATAAAACTTTTGAGTTACTAATTACTAGCAGGAATTTTAAGTCGTTGGCTTGAGAGGTACTTTCATGACTGTACTTCAAAACTTTGAAATCATTGAAAACCAAATTTTTTTCTTTTTTTTGTAGGGCGTAAATAAATTTATCAATTAATGAATAAAATTTTTAACTAATCATATTGATTTTTTAATTCGTCGTATTTCTATATTGATTTCTGATAAAATACTCGTACTACTGTTATCATTAGATAATATTGTTTACTTGATTTGTTTTTATCGAATAAAAATGGAATAAATAACGCACAAAAATTTGATTATTTCTTGGCACAACTGCTCCACAGAAGTGCCTTATTTAAGATTACGTAAGCCAGTCTTTGTGTTATTAATCAACTTAGTTTTTCATTGATTACAATCATTAAAACGATCGAATTAATTTGCTTTTACTTTTTTTATGACTGAATAATTATTTTTTGATTTTTAATTATAAATACTAGATAATGGCAAATTTCTCTGACTCATGGTTTAATATAAAATAGTACAATGATTTTTCAATTGTGACTGAACATCACCGATCGTGTAACTTCTGACAATCAAGACTTTGTAAAAAAAAAGTCCAAAACACATGTTCAAATCAAAACATAAATAATGGCTCCTTATAAAGTTGTTATTGAATGATAACTGGATTGTACGAGGCTGCTTATGTTTCAGATCGGTCTTCACGACTTGATTTCATCGGTTAAGCAACTGGACCTTTACGCGGGCCTTAGCTGTGGCCTTAGCTGTCCCCCGTGCAAGGTATTCAGAGGGGACTGCCTTATGGGAAATTTATTTTCTTAGTCGGCTTTTCGTTTTATTGGCGGACTTTTTTTTTTTTTTTTTTTTTTTTTTTTTTTTTTAACCAACACTAACGCAATGGAAACCAATAGATTTCTTAAAATACTGGATTATCCTAAATTTTTGACTTTTGTTACAACGACAATTTCATTAATTTCAATAATTTCTCACCAATTTTAAAGAATTCAAAAATTAATGGTAAACCAGATTGCTTGCATGATAAGTTCGTGTATATCAGAATTCGTTATTAGAATTTTCTCTTCACATAAAAAATTAATTTTTTCAAAATGTTTCATTTAATCTCTCATTAATAATGCAGTACAAAAGTAAAAAATATAGTCTCGATTGTTAATTAATAATAAATCATCCAACTCGGTATTCAATGCTCAAACACTTTGTAATTATCAATTTGGTAATGTTTCAATTGTAGCCCTCCCTGAGCGGAGGGAGGACATTGGAAGAAAAAGAGAGAGAGAGAGAGAGAGAGAGAAATCATAGAGAATAACGGCTTCAAATGAAAAAGCGAAAGACATAAAAGAGAGATCAGAATAATATGAGCCGCGTCGCACTGACACTAGCGCACCGACGACTCGGCCACACTAAATAAAATATTCGCTAAACACCAAAAGAGAGTATTAGTAAGTATGAGTCGAGGGATCAGGTAAGGTGTCAGTAATTAGTGATTAAGATTTTGTTGACTAAATGAGTAAAAGAGTTTCAACTTTCTTTTTTTGTAGGCCTTTCGTACGACTTCGACTATTTTAATATTAATTGGCATGTAGATTTCAGATTGTTCAGTCCAGTATGATACAGACATGAATGTTTGTATGAAAGAAAAAAAGAAAAAAAAAAAAAAACTTTGTAATGCTATCGCCATAACGAAGCAGAAATATTGAACAATAAAAGTGCTGCGTTGAGCTGTATTATCTCATGATATTTCAAAATATGTCTTCAATGAATGATTGAAGGTAATAAACTTACATTTAATTTTACCTAAAAATGTTGTACGTTCTTTCGTCGTACCTCTTTCATTTCCAGTAGGCCTCTACCATAAACATGAAACATTTTTACTATCCTATAAAAAAAACCAAAATAAAACTCAACTCGTTTTCATCGAATAATTTTATTGATTTTCATTTTTTTACACAGAAAAATAAATTTTGTTTCTCAATCGACATAGTCGTCACTTGAAAAATTTCGCTTCATCATCAGCAAGAGTCGTCACACAGCCCGATGGTCATTGTTCCCAAAAAAACATGACGTTGCACCAGCAGCTCTCGTGAAACGCTCTCATCCGGAATGCTTTGCAGTTCAACAACAATATACTTTGTTACAAATTGTATACATCTAATCTCTTTCGGGATAATACTGAACGAGGAGCTTGGCCACCTGCTGCGCGAGCACCGCCGAGGAGGCGCAGAGCGCTCGCCTGCTCAGAGGATCGAAGTCGCCGCCTGAAGGAACGAGAACAAGTAAGCGACAGATTTTTATTTCGTTCGACGAGTCTTGCGGCGTACTTACGACGAGCAATATTATAATAATTTGTAAGAGGGGCTCTGATGTACTCTCACCTGCCAGATCGACGCACACTCCGCCGGCCTCTCTGACGATCAGATCCCCGGCCGCGACGTCCCATATGTGAATCCCGACCTCCTGCATGACGTCCGCCGCACCCAAGGCCACCATGCACATGTTTAGCGCGCACGAGCCCAGCGCCCGCATGCTGCATCGACAAAATAAAAAACCAAAATTGTAAATTTCGCTCTTGTTGCATCGTTGGCAATTCCATGTTTGATCTTGGCGTGTAGTAAGTACGTGCACGTTTAATACACGCACCCGTGAACTTGGGGGGTCAGTATCTTGAGGTTCTCCATCACGACGTTCATCTTTTCCGGGTCCCTACTCGTGCCCAACTCCATCATCACCAGGGCCTTTTTCAAATCTACGAACACAAACAGCAAAGGGCGTTTTAAAAGACAACATTTTTCTCGGTCGTATTCAACAATGAATGAAAAAATGAATCGAATGCATGATCACGTGCACGCACCCGTCTCGCCGGACACGCGAGTCGGCGCGCCGTTGTAAAGGGCACCGTGGCCCCGGCGCGCCGAGAAGAGCTGCTCGAGCATGGGATTGTAGACGATGCCGATTTCGGGAACTTTGTCGACGTAAAGGGCTATCGAGATGCAGGAGTGCGGCATCGTGTGGACGAAATTCATGGTGCCGTCCACGGGGTCGATTATCCAGGTCGGCGCGTCCGTCAGCTCGACCTTGTGATTCGTCTCGGACGTGCTCTCTTCGCCGATGAACCTGCGGAAAGGATCGGTTCAATTGTCTTTCTATTTAAATTAAGTATTTTTTTTTCATCTTTTGTCTTTGGCCGATCGATTTCTCCGTAAAAGTCAAATGGTTATTGGCCCATTAGACGTATACTCAGTTACATCATGCTTTTCTTTTGTTCGGTATATACACGTTATACATTATTCATAGAGTTATCCTTGAAAATAGTTGAAAACATATTTTGTCGGAGATGCAGTGATAGTAAGTAGATATCGAAATTTGTATTCGAACGTTGACGTTCATTCGAAAGACAAATAAGTTTGTCGAATCACCGAAGTGGAATCTTCCACGCAACTCTCTTCCCGTCGTTCGCGTGTGCCCGAGCTTTTATTTGTTGAATTAAACTTATTTAGCCGAGCGGACACGCGTCTCTTCTGTTAACCGTCCGACTAATAACGCGCGTACGTGAATCGACAATGATTAATTTAAACGACGAAAAAGAAACAAAAAAGAATTAAATTTTGAAAAAGATAAGAAAAAATAAATTAAAATTAAAAAAAAAAAAAAAAAAAAAAAAAAAAAAACAGTTAACGCTCTCGCGTAAAATGTCGAAGCAATAGAAAGAAAGATAGCAGAACCAGCTCTTACATGTGATCTGGATACTTGGCGGAGATTTTCGTAATGAAGAGCTTCTCGACCATCTGATCGGTTTCCGTGACGAGATCGACCTCGCAGGACTTGGTCATTATCGTCTTTTGCCTTGATATGTTTTCTCGGATGAGCTGAGAAAATAATGAAAAAATACCATCATCAATACCACCATTGCCATTGCACAGCGCTCGTCCTATCTTTTGCTTTTCTTTATTTTTTGCCGATCCCTCATCTTTCTTTCCCTTCGCTGCCAAAGCTCTGCAGCACGCAACGCGCAGGTGATGTGCGCGCGAGCTTGTGGCACGTGCCGTACTTACGTACAACGTGTATACGTTATGCACCTATAACGCTATACAACTTGTACAGAGCACATATATGTATACATATATATTAGAAGCCTCGCCTATACACCGTTTGCACCTTCTTTCGTAAGCAAAAATAATCAATAGCTCGCGCGCGCGCGTTCGGTCGTTCGTTAGCAATCCGGTTGTCATCGTCGTCGGCGTCTTCGTCAAGAATACCCTATTTTCTTCACGCGGACACGGGTCAAGAACTGTCACACATATACGTACGCAAACGTAACACATACATGAAAGTACAACAAAGACGAAGGACCATTCCATTATTTTCGCTCATCGATGCAGTGTGATTTTCGATGCAATACATGTAAATGTGACTTTTCTACCAATACGAACACAGCACGAAGGCCATCTGTGCTTGCGCACATCAGTGTCAAGAACTATTTTTTCCAACGAGGGCACAGAGAGCAAACGTCCAAAGCTCGAGAAAGTTGGACGAAATGCTAGACTTCGGAGGTGACAGTACTTAATTATAGGAAATACAAAGGCCGGCCATTGTGTAATAGATACTTAAGTCATGCCTCGGTATGTTTGATCCATACGAGCTTGCGGCGGGAAAAGAAGAGGGACACTCGAGCGCGCGAGCGCGAAATGTAAATGTACGGATAAGAGATGCTACCGAGAAAAGGTTGAGATTGCGCAAAAAAGAAAAATAACAAAATTTGTAGTATTCAAAAAGAGAGAGAGAGAGAGTGAGGATGTCGTAAGTTTGAGTAGGTACTTTGGACTAATTGCGAACAGGCTCGTTGTTTAAAAAATGTCTAACGATAAGTACAAACATAGTAATTCAATTGGTTTAGCGATAAAAGCTCTCGTGACGGTGTGCTCGAAGTAGTAAGTGGAAAAAAAAAAAAAAAAAAAATAGAAAATTCAGTGTTCATTTGATGAGTATCTTTTAACTATTATGTGCAAGAGTACGTACAAGCACGTGCAATCAGCACACCGGGAGCGCCGGAATATCTGCAAACGTCGGAGCGCAAAGTTCCAAGTATCTTTTTTTAGCCGCTGACCTTGGCGAGGCTTCCGATGATTATTCTTATTATTTGCGTTATAATCTCTTCTTTTTCGTACCCAACGGCCGTCCGTCGAGGTCCTATATTTTTTAGCGTTGCCGCGTTACCGCGAGCAAAACATTCGCGTTTGTTGTAATTATTGCTGGTTAAACAAAAAAGACCAAATCGATCAATAACGCGGCTGCAGCGATGGTTCCGAAGATCGCGCGCACACGCCAGGATTGAAGTTTAGCGCGCGTGCAGTAATAAAAGTGATTCGAATCCAACTCGGCCCGACGTGTGTACAATCGGTCCGGGTGAACACCGTTCGGCCAACGTGTTACGAACGCTGGACATGGGTGACTCATCCGCCCCGAACCGCGACAGCTCGGCCGTTTTCTAAAAATCGGCTGACCGTCGGAGGAAACTGTCGGATCCATGTATACTCACGCTGCCGGCCTCCATGACGAGCTCGAGCACGAGCTCGTAGTACTGGTCGAGCTCCGACATCCTCTCGGTTGTCCCGCGGACGTCCTCACCGTGAATGAACGATAATTGATGTCCGGACGGGCGCGTCGACGCGGGCGAACTGACAGCCTCGGCCGCGCGAGGAGCCGCAAATACACGCACGACGAGCCCGCGGCGATTCTCTCGGCGCGCGTCGATAACGCGAGCCCGACTAAGCTCCTCGCCGCGCGCACGCGGACGTCGTGCCCGACGAGGCGCGGAGCGTGCGCCTAATATATCAGCTCCGACGGCGCTGGCCGAGAGGCTCTCTTTTTTCCTTCCTCCTTCTCATATCCTGCCTCGATCCGTCCACTGCACAGCTGCGTGTACATACTTACTCGCTCTCTCGTTTTATCCTCCGATCGTTCTGGCCATCGTCTCTCCCTCGCTGCTTCGTATCGGTACAGCTTGTCGAGCTCCCATTCGAGTATTTTATCTCATGGTTGGAGTGATTATCGTAACTTTCGTGCACTCGAGTGGGCGTGGGAATCGTAAGTCACACTGCACAGTTTTCCTCCGATCGATCGACAAGCCACATTGTTTCGTTCATGCGTTGCTGTACGAGTATCATTATATCATCATGAATTTAAAGTACTGTTTACTTCTCAGCCAATGTTGGAGGATCCATGCCCATAACGTTGAAAGATTTTTGTTTTTGAAAACCCTTTTGGACACGATGAGTATCATCCATCGCGTCTTACGATTTCACGACAACTTCGGTCGTACATATAACGTTGAAATGGGATGAGGCTCGAAAAATAGTTGTTTGCGCGCTGTTGAGAACAAAGTAGGATTTTATGTTGCAGGCGCTTGCGATTAGATACCCGGCTTTTTCAAAAAAACTCAGATAAACACTATTTGTTCACTCCGATAGAGAGCATAATATAAATAAAAAAAAAAAAAAAAAAAAAAAAAAAAAAAAAAAAAAAAAAAAAAAAAAAAAAAAAACAAACAAATACAGAATGCTGACGTTTAACATGACATTAAATGTATTTATTTTTCAACTCACATGCATATGCACATATACAAGTATACATGTATATAATGGATATAGTATTTTTATTTTTATAATATATATATATGTGTACATATTTTTATTATACATCATAATATACACACATGTATATCACACCTAGATTTACTTTTGTTCCGCGCAGAATGATATGTATGTAACGAAGCCTCAAGGCTGCGGAGGCTCCGTGGCTTATCAGGACATTTAGGACGTGCCCTCTTACTTTATATTATCAATCATCAGTTTTCCTATCGGTATATATATATATATATATATATAACTTACTCTTCTACGGCATACTTGCTACATTTTTGTGATTTTTTTTTCTCTCACACTTTAAAATCCTCGTGTATATCCACGCTCTCCCTGTAAACGTCGCGCAGAAATTTATCTATTAAACGTCATGATATTGTTTTCTCTGCATTTTTCATGTGCGCCCGCGCTTGTGCAACGTACAGATTATTCTTATTTTCTCTTTATCATTAATCTATCCATCCATCGTTTCTCTTATAAATTATATCTATGTAGTCCTTGCAGTTCATCCCATAGAAATTAATTGCTTCTTTTGTATTCGTTTTATAATGTTTTTACTTTTTTTTTCAAATTTTATTTTGATATACCTTAAAAATACTCAACACAGCTTTTAAAATTTGTGCTAGAATTTTCTTTCAAAAATAATAAAATCTGAGAGGCAGGCTTATCTGCGTTAAGAATTTTCAAAGCACATTTAAGAACCGAAGCTTGATGGGCTTCCATTAAAGTAACGATACATGTTTTCTGCTTTTCATCAAAGTGCATACAAAAACAGTGCGCACCGACTTTACATTTGGGCTCGTGCAAGACTTTGTGAAAACAGGTTTTTTTTCCGTTTTAACTTCGAATGGAGAACAGAATGTAGATTTTCCGGATCTGGAAAATACGTACTCACGCGTTCACAGTATTCAAACGTTAATATTAAAATATACGTATGTACGTGTATCACATCACAGACCTCCCACAACTCGATTATTATTCGATGAATTCACCTCAATCTGTACAAAGATCGGAACATTGATTTTGTTCTTTTTTTGCTTTCTGTCGATAATATTCGTTCTTTTGAGAAATATCGGACTCTTTTGCAAAAACTATTATTATTGTTTATACTTTCTCTATTACTTTCATCGCCCTTACACATCTACTCATCCATTTATTTATCTATTAAATGTTTTAGTTGATTCCAGATCATAACTAATACATAAATATGTCCCTTGTGCGCACAATAAACATCGCATTACGTATTATGTGCATCCAGATGCATATGCGCAATGTATGCATACAGATATAATAAAGAAAACAGGAAACCACAAAGCCAGTTTCGGCTCACCTTTTTTTCCAGCCTCGTTTTCTTCCTTCCTATCTTATATGCGAGCACAAAATTAATGTCCCTTGAAAAAAATATGCATACTCACTATGTATGCATGTGTGTTTTGATTAAATGCAGGAATAATCAATAAATAAACATTATAAAAGCGCTATTTTTAAACTACAGAAGCTGTACATTGTAATTTCTGCTCTAATAACAGCAGTTATGATAATAATAATAATAATAATAATAATAATAATAATATAAAAAATATCGATCTAAAAACAACTTGTGTCATATTATAATGTAGATACGTTCCGCGAGAAATTGCGATGTCAAATTACGCAGTCGTTGTGCCCGACGATTAAAACACACATGTTGCACTTAAATATTATACTTTCATGTTCAACTTTCCCCTCGAACAATTTCTTTTTGTTTTACATCTATACTACAGTATACATAAACACATGCTTAAGTATCTCTTTCGAGAGTACATCGGTGCGATTGGCGTGTGCGCGCTCGATCATATATATAATATATATAATTATGTAGTAATGTATAATAGTATATAATATATCATAAAGCCGTGCAGGCGGTATCGCGGGTATAATGTGCCGAGAACGTGTTACTAATTTTTTTTTTCATTTTCCCTTAATTTTGGAGGCGCGCAACGTTGTTCTGCTCCATCCCGTAAAGTCCCCAAGGTACAATGCATAATATTATATCATCAGTAAAGCACGTGAAGTAGTCTTTTCATTTAATTTAAATATATTACGTATCATAAGTATAGTATTTTGGGCGTCCCGTTTTGTATTATTAGTTGAGAAAACGAATGTTCAGTAGGAATACAGTATGTTAAAATCATTGACAGATAATTTCGACTTTATATAAAAATGCAATGGACGTTAAAAGTATGAAGTAGGATTATTTTCGAATTTAAAATGGATTTATAATTTTTGTTTTTTGTTTTAATTGACGTCGCGATGCCCAATCATGGTTTTTCATACAAAGACTCGAAACATAGATACATATATCTGATGTGAGAGTAAATCCACTTTCTCCCTGAAAAAGAAACGAGATGTCTTTTTTTTTTAAATTTTTTTCTTTTCGAGCGTATAATATATGTACAGGTATAATATATAGGTAACACTTTTCATCTCTCGTATGTTATTAGACGTACATGCAGAGTCGCGGCGGTTACTAAGTAGATTGATTCTCTGCCCCCCTCTGTCCTGATGCTCGCAATATTTTCGTTCCACTTTATTAGTTTTCAACGACGGGAGACGGCGAAGCGCGTGCTACAGTAAACGTAAGTATATTAAGTACTCGAATCGTTGCAACGTAGCCTTGCAAATCATCATCTTCCTAATGATTATACACCGCTGTACCAATATTCTACTCCGGCCTCTCAAACTCGATAATGAAAATTCGAAACGCTATCGAACTCCGCCAACCGTGAAGGCGGGCAAACTGTTTCCCCTAAAATTACGCCTAAACCGACAACAGCAACAACAGCAACAACAGCAACAACGACGACGACAGCTGCATCAGCGCACCCTCGAGGATCCAGGATCGTCCGCCGCGAGCGATCAATCCATGGATGTGCTGGAGTTCCCCTTAGGCCTGCTGCGGCCTGAGCGAGAACAGGAGCTCGACGACGGCCTCGTCGGCCAGCGTCGAGGTGTCGCCGACGTTCCTGTCCCCGACCGCGATCTTCCTGAGCACCCGCCGCATTATCTTGCCCGAGCGGGTCTTCGGCAGCCCGGGGGCGTGCTGGATGACGTCCGGCTGGGCGAACGGCCCGATCCTCTCGCGAACTGGGCGCGATGGAAAAAGGGACGCGTTATACACAATACGCATTATTATTAGATCAAAGTACAATCGCATCGTGCCAATGGGGCTTGCGCGCCTTACCCTTCCCCTTGAGCTCGTCCTGGAGCCTCTTGTCGAAGGGCTTGCCCTCGTTGGGCGTGACGAAGCAGTAGAGGCACTGGCCCTTCACCAGGTGGGGCTTGCTGACGACCGCCGCCTCGGCGACCGACGCGTGCTCGGTGAGTACGCTCTCGACCTCGGCCGTCGACATCAGGTGGCCCGAGACGTTGAGCATGTCGTCGATGCGGCCCGTCACCCACAGGTAGCCGTCTTTGTCCCGTCGGGCGCCTGCGGCGTGGATGAAAATCGATTGGTCTTTGTTGTTTCGAGTGCGTTTTTCTCTAACCGCTCGAACCTTTCGCGACAAACTTCGGGGCCCGAAAGACCGTGTACGGGGGCAGCCCGGGGGAACGGGGGCCCCCCCCCCCCCCCCCCCAAAAAAAAAAAAAACACATCGAAATTCTCAGTGATCAGTGGTCCTCGAGCGATAGTTGGTGAAAAAATTGTAAAAAAATACGCAGGCGCGGTTCGAGGAGAGAGAGAGAGGAGCAATGTCGATCCGCAAGCTCAAGGCCCGACAGATCCTGGACGCGCGGGGCGAGCCGACGGTCGAGGTCGACCTGGTCACGGAAATCGGCCTGTTGCGCAGCAGCGTGCCGAGCCTGGTCTTTCCCTGCGACAACGGGGCCAAGGAGGCGCGGGACGGCGACGAGGCCGCGTACAACGGCCGATCCGTTCTCAAGGGTATTATATTACATATTTTGAATATTTTATTATAAATGTTTGTTTCAAGTTATGATTCGAGAAATGTCGTTGAACCTAACAATGATACAGCTAGAGCTAAATATCATGCGATTTGTTTGCAATTTTTTCCGTGAAGACTCCCAATGGATTCGTTCGAGGAAGAGATTGAGTACGAATAATTGAAAATTAGACGGAAATTGAATTAGATTCAAGTAATTTATTGAATTTTTTCTCAACCTGCGGTATCTGAAAAATTTAACAACCAAATTTTATTGCACTAGCTATGTTATTCTCAGGTAAAGTGACACTTTTCATATAACTTTTAATAAACATTCATAATGAAATATTCAAAATATGTGCTGTATAGGGGTGATGAGCCACCTTAATATGTATGTAGATCTCGGTATGCATGCAATATAAAATGACTCATGATGCTGTCCTACTTTCCTCCATGAGGTTATATACTCTCTAAATGTCTTCGAGTGAATTTTCACTCGTATCGAGTGAGAATCCGGTCACTCGTACTCGAGTTAAAAAGTCACTCGCTGTTCGAGTGAAAAAA